>PNEQ01067697.1:0-25300 GCA_003012365.1 Medauroidea extradentata | reverse complement strand
TTTTACTTCAAGATTTTACTCACTGCATTTGGAATAATCCATACAGCCAGAATAAGAATTATAAACACAGAACTTGTACTACGCTGAACTAAAGTTAGTAGGTGTACCTACTCATTAACTTATCATATAAGATCTTAGCACTGTACGTACTATCTTGGACCAGGTAATAATGTAAAATAAAGAATCTTCACTCTTCTTGATGCATGGCAGTTTCGTCTATTAAATCTGATAGGTGATTGACGTTCTGTCGATATAAGCGGAAGTAAGAGTGTTCAGTAAACAACTTGACTTGAAAGTTTTAGATAAAAACACCAGTCTTCGTCCTGGGTCTTTATAACTATGATGTCTTCTGCAACTCATGGGACCTAAATAATTTTTTTGAGGAATAGTACATATTTCTTCGCATTAAAACTCTGTTTTACGTTGTCTTCCATCGAGTCTTCGGCGTCAGACGCCTACACAGTTTCGCAAATAATGCGAGCATTGGTGGAGTTAGCTGGTTTTCTTTAGGTTATACAGGATGAGCAAGAACGAAGAGTTTTGATAACTTATGGAATATTTAATTAAGATGTTTTGCATTATTCCATTAAGGGAATAATAATGGTAGCAATGCTACCTTCAAAATCTAGTACAAAATTTAAAATAAAATGCCACTAAAATAGTACCAGTAATATTTAAAGACCAAGTATATTTTTTTATTCCTATTTCAAAAATGAGGTTTAAAAGTATATTTTTAGTGTAACAGTACTCAACCCATTTACACCGTACTGAAAAATTGAACCTTTTCATACTTACGTTTTCATATTATATTGCTACAAAAATTAGCGAACCCTGTTATTATTAATTTAAAAGCTAAAGTAACACAATGATGAGACGTTTACATCCAGACTGTGTTGGATCCAAACAAGACGTAGCTGTGAAATTTAACGAAAAATATTTTTTTAATTGTTTTGTAGTACCAAAAATATGTATTAATATTTTTTTTTTTGCATTAGTGTTGTGCGATGGCTGTTAAATATTTGATACGTAGAGGAAACCATTAAATGTATTTCTGAAACGTATAACTATGTACGTATAAACATTAAGCCAAATTTGTCACGTAATAATTTCTGCAGGTCGCTGAAAATTCGTGATATTTGTGCACGCTTACGTTGTATGCTCCGTTATTCAACCATGTCACTTTCAGAAAATTCACTGATTGGTTGTAGTTACAAGCAGCTACCGAAATCATTAGCGAAAAAATCTTCACGCCACAAATGCCATGCACGTGCACCTCTGCAATCTTGCTCAATGGATTGTGTTTATATGTTTTCGGCTTTCGCCTGTCTTGTGATTGTACTCGCACGCGTGTCATCGCAGCAGCCTTGCACTAATACGTATTGTCAAATGAGAGACGTCCCTGCACGAAGACACACTGCCAATAACCGCAAAGTAGAGCGGCATATGTGCCTGTAAAGTAATAAAAGTAGCTGATGCATAAAAAATTAAATTTTCACGAAAACTTCAGGTTCCTAGGTAGAAACCATGGGCTCGGGCTCGTGTTACTAGGCTTTCGAGAGGATAAATATTTTTAACCTAGACGCGAGCCGATAACGTAAAATTACTCTCTAACTTTGTTGCAAATTGGGTTTTACTATGTAATTGAAATTTTCGAGACAAACAGTGTTGAGATTTTAGCTTATTCATCTATTAATTGAAGGAAATTTCATTAGCTAGATAATTAGCTACTATAATGCTGTATTCTGTCTAAAATATCTACTCGGCAAAATATCTCATAGAATCTTGATGAGTAGTTCAGATTTTATTTGACGATTAAGTATTCCAGTTGTACGCTCGACACCGTACCTTTCCATACTCCTTATAACTGTGTCTGTAAACAGCCAAGTTTCCACATACATTTGAAGGAAGTTTTATATTACAATAGCAATGCAATCAGTAGTGAATCACAAGTTATTCAGGTACGAAACACTTTCCTTATAGCCTTTGGTAAGAAAGTATTAGATTGAATCAAATACAGCAACAAAGTGAAATACGACTTGCTGTACATGGTATTTAATGGGTTAATAAATACCCGTATGACATGCTGAAAGGTTGCTCGTTTAACCACTCCCCTCTCCTCCCCCTCTCACTCAAGTAACTCACCGAGCATGTCGAAGCAGGCGTGACAACTGGTGAAACAAGTTACTGACACATAACTGACTGGAATAGGTTTCTTTACAAGAAAGAAACATCCCGACAGAGCCTCTTACTCTTGTGAGCTGGAATGACGAACAATCTTGAATGATGTTTACTACATACCTGTTAAGGATGTTCGCGTGAAAAAAAAATTATATTAGAGCGACATAATTTTTGGCTTATAGAAGTTACTTTTGATTACAGTTTTCACTTGAAAAAAAATTTTTAGCTCACATAGCGTAGCGGAATGTCAGAGCCAGGATTTGCAAGCTATGGGAACATAGGTATAAGGAAAATCAAGTGACACACTCGAATTAAATAATGTACACTAAAATTGTATATTTTTGACAATATGCTAAAATATTTTGAAACATACAACAAAGTCCTGGTTTCTTTTGTAGTAATTGCAGTAAAATAAGTAAATTGTCATTATGTACAGATTTCTTTTAAAAATTTTCAAGCAATTTCATTGTGCGTTTTTGAATATTTTAGCATATGCCCCGTAATATTTAATCCCAGTGTAAATTATTTCATTCGATTAAGGCAATTGGTTTTTGTTAATCATATGTTCTCGTAACATGCCGATTTTGACTTTGTCATGTCGCTGTGAGAGCTAAAATATTTGACAAGTAGAAAACGTATTCACAAGTAACGTCTGTAAAACGAACACTATATCGTGCAAATATATATTTATGCATTCTTGTTATGTGGACGCTCGCAAGGCGACGTCTGGTTAGAGCTAGTACTGCGCCAAACCTTCTGGGAGTTACGTTTTATCGAGATACCAGGAGACGTGAGTCCACAATGCTGTTCTACGTCAAGAAAAACACTTTAGGCTACATGTGAATATGACACACCGTAAACATTATTTTAAAGCCTTCGAATTTGGCAGAAATCGGCTTTTTCAGACGGTTGTTTATCAAGATATACGTCCCTGATTCACTCGAAATTAAAGTCTAAAACTATATTAGACTTTGCTACAGTGATACGTTCAATAAAATTACAGGGTCACCGTTTGAATTTCCATAGTATAAACGTTACGGCTGTAATACTGCGCGCGTATTATAGACATTGAACATAGAGGCGATATCACAGTACACGTGCTGGCCGACGTCGCTCGTAGCATCTCATCGATTTTCACCTCACACACAAACACTCCCTTCACTAGGTGGCTTCCTAATAGGCGTTATAGAAGGATAAAGAATCATAATTTTCTATTTGCACGAAATATTGATATTTTTGCAGACGTTCCTTGGTAGTATATTGTCCTCTTACAAAATAAAATTACCTCAGTCAGTTTTTCCGTATTTGTGTTTAATAGTCCCAATTTTTCGTTTGCGTATTTTTACTTCATATATCCCCCGAAAACCAATTAATATAATGAAACTATATAATTCACAGCGGAGATACATGTCTCAGGTTATAGCTTTAAGTACATAATAACCCATTTTAAAAAGCTATACATTTCTTTCTGAAATTTTTATTTTTTTCTACATTTTGAAATTTGTAAATATTGGGTTTTTAAATATGCTTAAAGCCCTAGCGCGTGTGGATTATTTCGTTGCATTATATTGATTTGTTTTTTTTGGGGGGGCGGGGGGGGGGGAGAATGGGCTTATGAACTGAACACCGGTGAATTTTGACTTCGAAATGCTACTAAGCGAAAACTGGCTGAGCTTATTTTTTTTTTTGTGAAACGAAAATGAACTCCCAAGTTACGTCTACCAAACTAACACTATATAAGGGCGTTCTAGTGGGGAAAAAAATTACAGTTTTATATTTGTATGAAACAGAGTTAGTTTCGTAGATGTTTCTCTCGATTACGTTTTCCTCTAGCGAAATTTAACTAGTACAGCCAGTTTGCCCATAATTTCACATCAAAGTGAAAATTTGCATATTTTTACTTCGTGCAAAACTTGAAAACATAATGAAATGGGAAAAATCACATCAAAACTATATGTCACGTTCTACGGCTTATTGCATATGAATATCCACTACAAAAAATATTTGTACCTAAAAAAAATTAAAAATTTTGCTCATTTTTTATTATTTTTAGAATTTTTTTATTATACAAAATTTTTTGTAAAGGGTTTTTATATGGTTCAAGCCGTAGACAGTGACATATAGTTTTGATGTGATTTTTTTTTTTCATTTTATTATGTTTTCAAGTTTTGTCTGAAGAAAAATATGCAAATTTTGACTTTGAACTTACATTATGGAAAAACTGGCTGAGCTAATTTTTTTCGTAAGAGGAAAATGTACTCTCAAATAATGTCTACGAAACTAAACCTATTTTATACAAATATAAAATTATGATTTTTCCCCACTTGAACGCCCTTAATACACATAAAGAATTACGATTTTTTTCCCACTTAAACTTCATTAAGTAGGCCGCCTACGCAATCCACTGAGCTGTGCGTAGAGCTTCGACCGATAAGAATGAGTAAACTGCTGAACGTACCTGTGTCTGCTTAGGAATAATATCGAGGGTGCTGACCTGCAACCTTGTATGCCAGAAAGGCAAAAGCACTTAAAAACATTGTATATCTCGTAATAACTGTGCCATACAAGAACATAAAAGTTAAGTTATATAACACACATATTATTCAATGTATAGGTATAACAGTGACATACAAATTTGCTGTATGCGGGAAATTGCGTAGTTTCGACATACGAGCTTGCAGTTCAACACCATCGAATTCAAAGAACGTCATACGCGCGTGGACTCTTTAAAAATCATCCATTACCTACTATTTGAAGCTTATTTTCTTGTAGACAAAAATAATTTTTTCTGAATTCGTTTTTAAGATGATTTAGAAGAAGTAGGTGTTTTCCAAGTTTTGACAAGTGAGTAATTACACTTTTATTTTTATCATTACGTCATAAAATGACAGGGTTACGGTAGACTGCCTCATAGGGGTGAGACATTGGCGAGAAGACTGCACGGCAGTTCACAGACTGGTGCCTAGAGGCTAGGGTGAAGGGTGATATGCGTAATGTGTCGCCCTTAGCCTTCCGAAATTCTTCGCCTCGAACGTGCAAAATACGTCTGCCTAGGCGACCGCCTCACGTGGGCCAACAACAATTCATTGCAGTTTACTGCCATGGCACTGCACTGAATGCTCGTATCGCGATGATAATCTAGTCACAGACTACGTCGTTCGAGATGATGGTTTATCGCGGGAAAACTTGACTGTTGGCTGTATTTCAACACACGTTCAGCTTATGAGAAGATTACTGGCTTTCACTTGTACGTGGAGCTGTTGCCCTATTTGTCTGAGCCAATAAGAATATATTTGAATACAGTTTTGGTCTGCACACAGCTACGTTGTGTCAGAAGTATATCACCCAATCTTATATGTTGCAAGAAACTACAGTGTTTTCAAGAGTTGTTGGCACAAAGCATTTTCGCGATATTCCATCGTTTGTATACTACGTAACCACGGTCTGTGAAGGTAGAGGTCTTGACACTGAGGAATAAAATGTGACTCCCTTCTTGTCGCCGAGCGCTAGTAGTAATTTGGTCGAAGATTTGTCTTGTTTTTGTATTTGGCTTAGCTTAAAATGTGAAGTTGTTACCGGAATTGAGAGTATTATTTCGAAGAAAAAAATGGGAACGTAATTTTGTATTTGAACACATTTTTTACAACAAAAAAATTTAATTTTCCAATCTTTTACATGTAGATGCACATTGCAACGATTCTAAAATTTTGTAGGGCACGAAATGTAGTTTTTGTTCGAATGTGTTCACTAAAACAATAATTCACAATATATTTCTTCAGACTACTTTTATAAACAGTTCCACACATGCCAATGCATTTATGGACATGGAACATGTATATACTATATCAGCTTACCTTATTAACATTATTTTATGTAAATAATTGCAAAAATGTTAATGCGAGATGTAAACAAGACAAATCTTCCACCAAGTTACTACTAGCGTTCGGCGACTTGAAGGGGTCACTTTCTCTTGCTGGAGAGCATAGGCAGTGTCAAGACCTCTTCCTTTTAGACCGTGATCGTAACACAGACGTGAAATGGCATGGTGGATCATTTGATACGGGTGAACTACGCAGCTTATTGGCTGCTCGAGGCTGTTGATACCAGCCCCGCGTCTATATGGCTCCTGCATGTTACTGCAGGTTTCCTTTTGCCCTTGCTGCTGGCTAGCAGGGTAGCCGCCTTACGCTGATTGGTGGTAGTCGTCTCCGCCATGTTGCTGGCCAGCGAAGCCATTTTTTCTGACGTGTGTGACAGTTCGCCACCCTACCCGCTATTTCAACACTGTATTCCTAAATATTCTGTTTCGTTGAACTAAACGAAATTGTTTTAGCGCACTCAAATAATGTGCTCGTATAGGCCTATATTGAGACAATATGCGATTGTCGCTGCCGGATCAAAAATATTATGTCATTTTTACTTTGTTGCGAAAGTATACATTTTAGTTAGAATAATTAAATATTAGTGTGGACGTCCATTTATTTTATTTATTTATTTTATTTTATTTTATAACGTACAAATTCAGCCTCAGGCTGGTTTACAATTGATACGTAGTTAGAAACTATTCACATTAATGAACAAATATTCACTATGAATATTACAATATTATTACAAAATAATTGCATTAAACTTATGATTGTAAGCATTGCAAGGTTTTAAAGTATAATCATTACATTAAACAAATAATTACTAAAATGGCAATATTGTGAATAAAACAGATAAATACTAAACTCACCATTAAATAAGTACTGAGTTAGTTCCGAGTATCAAACCCGGGACTTCTAGTATTGAGAATCTGTATTAAGAATCCTTCTCTAACACAAAATGTTGATGGTTGACACTATCTAAAATATATATGGCTCGTAAAACGTACGACATTTACGCCGATGTATGCTAACAAATTCTGCGTCTTTAATTTTTTCCTTTTGTTTTCAGTAGAAATTGTTTTACAGGAACGGTTTGTTCCTTAACAAAGCATAATTACGATTACAAATAGAGATGTAATACTTATTGTCACATCAATAGCAAAATAACACTCGGATTGTGATCACAAACTAGGGCGCTTCAAGGATTGGACAGATCAACAAAATGCTCATTTTTGTACCTCCGAAAAATTTTTTCATTTACGTCAGTCTAATATTTTACTTTTAGGTACTTTGCCAAATAAACTACATGAGCTATCTTGACGGGCTAGCAAAAATCTTATGTATTGCTTTTAGCTCTTTCTTCGGGTAGATTGTATTTTGTTAGCTAATGTGAATATTTATTACACAGTTTTAAAACAAGTATTTTTTTTATAAAAAATATCTTTCAGTGTGTTCTGTGACGTCATTTACAGCTACGTACCGGCGGGCTCCGTAGCGTAGTTGGTTAGGCACCAGTCTGCGATGTGAGAGGTCCTGGGTTCTAATCCCGGCTAGGGTATGGATGCTGTGTTATCCATTCACCTCAATTCACCCTCATTGGCTCTTAATATCTCGTTGATAAAGGGCCGTAAAACCTTCACATCTTACCTCACCTTTTACTACTGCGGTCACTGAAGTCACTCGAGTAATATAACTGCTTGCATGCAAACTGCTTCTCGTTACAAAATGAATGAGTGAGAGATTTTGGTCAGCACTTAACATCGAGGTCTTTAGCGCCGGTGAGGGATGACGTGATGTGAATATGGAGCGGCACCGGAATGAAGGGGCTGGGGAAACGGGAGGTCCCCGAGAAAACACGCCGACTAACGGCATCGTCCGGAACGATTCCCACATGCGAAAACCCGGGGACCGGCCCCGCTGGGAGTCGAATACATAATTAAGATAGATATTGAGGTTGTGGCAATTTCAATAAAATCTAAAATGTCGTAAACTATGCCCTATCGTGGTAAAATATTTAGTTGTGTAGAGTAGAGAGACAAGTAAAGGCGGTAGGGATCAGTCCATTGCAAAGCAGATTGTCCTGAGCTAGTGAATTGTAGGTTAGATATGTTTATTCCCTATTCAACCGGGCTTTGTTGTACAATACAGATGCCTGTTTCGCACATGCAGCAGCAGATTACAGGGAATTATTGTTCAAATTTTAACTGGAACTAATACAATCACCAATTCCCGGTAGCTAAATGTACAAACAATATCGGGTTTCATAACACGCTGTCTCAAATCTCGAAATGTGCTGAAAACGGGAGCATGAATTTCAGTGTGTGTAATTAATTAAGATAAGTGAATATAATTTCACGCTTCTGTTTTTTCACATACACAGAGCATATTAAAGTAGTTTGTGTAATATGAGTAATAGTTGAAAAGTGTTGAATGAGCAAGTACGTTTTAATATTTTTTTAACTTAAAAAATTGTTATTTACATCTCTTCTGACCATTTCTCGCAACCTCGTGTCCAATATGGTCTGTCACTATAAATTTAATTTTTGTCTGGGAAAGAAACATACATTCGGAACATCCTTGGAGTGTTTGTATGTGTATTAGGCCTATATATATACATGTATATGTATGGATGTTGATATATGTAACGTGTTTATGTATGAGTATGAGATCGATAAACTCCGATACTGTTTGTCCGATCGCCACGAAACTTAATACACACACATACATATATATATGTATATATATGTGTGTGGGGGGGGGGGGTTAAGGAGGTTTATTTGCTCTATATTTTACTCTAACTCGCCTGCTCGCCACTAGATTTCGCTGCAGCGCATCAACTTCAATGTCGTTCCAACGATCGCACATGATCTCTTTATAGAGGTAAGATAAATATACACTGGCCAGGTAATGATAGTACAATACAAATAAATCAAAATGAAAAAAAACGGTCGTTAAGTATTTTCACAGATGCATAAAATATGTGGGATTATTTTTATTCCTGGCAATTTTAAACGCTGACTTCCGTACAGGCGAATAGACCATACTTAGTGATCGACGATGCCTAGTCACGTTACCGAACCAACATATCTACTCCAAGTACACGTCTTAGTGGCGCAGGAAGAAATGCGTGTGTGTAACCAGCATAGCGTAGTAACTGAGCACGCACGCAGTAATGACTGGCGACAGACACGTCCAGATAATAGCCACCGACAGGCAAGTAGCCACATTATTCACAGCCCGCCTCACTCGCCGGCCCAGTCACATTCCTATCACCGCTGTATCTACTACAGCACGTAATTAATAACCTCTCTCCAGGGACGTGTTCATCGCTGTGCGTGCATTGTATATCGCCCTTGTAGTCACTGGTGCTTGTCCGTCCACGTGCCGACAACAATTACCTTCCTGCAGCCCTGACCTTCTTTACACCCTCGACAGCTATAACCTTCAGTCAAAGTTGTCCATCTCATACAAGTATTTTCTGTGTTAAGGAGGTGTTTTACATTTTTATGGGATAACTTTATTTATAATTAATCTTTGCAAAAGTATTACTATTATAAAAAATTCGCTCCTTAAGAGGAAAGTTTCCTTAAAATTGTGTTCTAATTTTTTACTATAGCATATCTGCTGTGTTAATTGTTGAAGATAAAAACTGGTAACCAATAAATAATGCAATAATCCATGTTTTAATACCGTATTTGTTTACATATATTTACTGTTTTGATCTATGTAGTAGTAATTAGAGGTAAACTAATTGTTTACTAATTTCAGTCTTACATCAGTAAATATAGATTAAGATCAGCTCTGTGAGACTTTCAGTTTAGTAATTCTTTATGTCACTACTGCCTCTGAATTTCAAAATTAAGTCATAAAATAAGTTACAAGTAAACGAACAAAAAATTATTTAACAAAGAAATCTTCCTTCTTAATGACATTAATAATCTAAACAAAACATATAGAGTCGATTCCTACTCATCCGAACTAACCCCATAGAATTTAAGATTTTCGAACTATCCAAAATTCATCCTTTATCCCACCTGTGAGCAGAAGACTTGTCAACAAAGTCCAGAAAGCATAATAATTGACGTGTGAAATTTCGCACATATTAATAATTAAAGGTACTATAACAATTATGCCACGAGTATCACATTGAACCTGCAATGTTTTAATGCAGAACATATTTGTAATTTGCGACTGTGTTTGCTATTAATAATTTTTTCCTAGCACACTCGTTCGGATTACCCGAATGTTCGGAATAGCAGAACTTAACAGTATTGTATTAGCTGTTCACGGTAAAGTGTAAAATTTGGTAGAAAACTTTGTCAAAATTATCACTCAAAAGACACAGACATGACTGCCACAATCGTAAATTTTTTGGTATGTTACAATATATCCTGAGTTTATAATTCTCGCTACCATTCTTATGCTTACTTGAAACAGGCTAGAATAAAATTAACTAAGTGTGATGACTTAGAAGTGTGCTATATACTTGAGTGCCCATCAGATACTTAAGGGGACTGCCTTGCTGGAGGTGTTTATGTGTTGGAGATTTAGAATCGAATGCGCAGTAAGAGCTACTGAGACACGCGTGCCTAGTGAAACATAGCTCTTATTGGCAAGGTGGTAAACTTGCGTGTAATATTTTGTCGTACTGCTGTAACTATGAAACTACAAGCCATTATTTTATTGCTGGAAAGTATACATTATAATAACATTTTGTAGCCCCCCTTTTATTACTTCCCTATTTATCCCAGTCGGAGATGTTGTACTGTAGTTATACGAAAATGCAGTTTTGAGTCATGTTTGAAGAGCTCAGAAATTGTCTTTCCCATTTGCGTAATGACTTGAGATGCGTTTTATTTCCGTAGAAAAGTACGCTGCGGTTACGTGTATTGATCTTACAACTAAACGCACAAATCTGACCAGCTGCTATGCAGTTTCAGAAGCCAGGTAGACGCAAGACATTTAGCTGGCGTGCAGTAAGAAATTTAGGACGTAGCCTGTAATATTGTTACAGGATAAGAGATTTTCTGCTCATCTTATAATTACCCGATAAAACACTTATTTAAACAATTTTGGCCGTTGTTAAAACACTCGTGACTTACCTGTTGAGGAACTTAAATCTTATACACATTTGTAATGCCCTTGAAAGTCTTGTGATAACTTTATTTCCTCGCCCCTATCTTTACCGTACATCCTCATGTCGCTGTTAATTTCTCAACCTTTAATTTAATGGTCAGTAATTTTTGATTTCGTACGGCAATCTAAGATAAAGGCAACGGCAGTTTGTCAGCCACATAATGGTGACATTAAGAAGAAATCTCCTAGATAAGTTGTCCTTATTAGGAGTGCAGAGAATGGATGGCATACCTTACTTGGAAGACAATAGAAGTAATGAGCTAAGTAAGCAAACATGTCCATTAATTACTTAGTCATTCGTTCCCCATTACAAATTCTGTTTTAGTATTCTGTCTGAGTTCTAGTGGGCGATTCATCTAACCATTTGTACATTCATAATCCTTTAAACATATGAAACATATTTTCAGTATTGGTAGCAATTTTCTGCGCATGTCATATATGTAGATAGAAATAAATATGTACAAATTTACTAATGTGAACATGTATTTAACGTGTATATAGACACATTCAAAAGTAGCAGTTACATACACATAAACGCATCTTGGGCCGGCATAGAGTACCCACGTGCAAACATTGTTCATATATTTCTACTACTTATGAAAAAACGATAGAACATTTTCTATAATGTCTATACTCTATCCATTCCAAGATTGCACTCCGCCTGTTCCCGCGCTTGAACGACATTGGCTGTGCAACAAACCGTCGCACCTCCTCCGCGTGTCTCGCGAGCTGTCGACTGGCGACAAGTGGAGAAACGGAATCGCGCCTCGCTGTGGAGGAAATGGAATTACGAAGGACGTTGGCGTCGTCGCATGTCGTCGTTAATCTACTTCATGCACATATAGTATTTCATGCGCAGAGAGTGATAGTATATTACAGAGGATTTAATAAACGCAACTGAACGATTAAATCACCTATCCTGAACTAAAACACAGCGATTTAGCGTAGGACCTATTTCCTGCCGCAACGAAACTGTTAGCAAACCAGCCAATTAATGATCGAGAGCTCACCTGTGACAGTGACAGTGTTTATTTCTGCTGCAATCTTGAACTGGATATGGTACAGCCCCTTTCACCATAGTAACAGACAGTAAGATCAAACCCCATAGATCAGGATTGAAAATGTTTAGTGACGTGCCATTCACTAGCCGCTTGTCTGATGGAGATGTAAACAACGTTCATCATATTCTGCCTTAGTGACAAGACGTTACATTTTTTATCTGAATCGTCCATAGTTATTTAATACTCCTGATTCCAGTGATTGTAAAGAACAGTTAGTTTCACAGTAAAAATTTTAGCAATTTAAACAATTTTTTTGTCACTTTACTTAAAGAATTTTTATTTACGCGATTAGTGAGAGCTGTCCTGGGTTTACACAATACATCTTTAAGTTTTAGTTTCATCATACATGAGAAAAATTTGTCGCAGCCTAGATTTGTATATTTTAAGCCGCAGGTAATTTTCCGAAAATATTTTGTGAAATTTTAAGCAGAGTGGTGCATAAGATACAGCTTATCAGTAGAGCCATGACGTTATGGCGAAAAGAAATTAGCATCATGTGGTTTCAGTGGCTTATGTGCACACGTGCATCTGTGCTTCATGGTCAGTGATTGGACGGTTTAACTGTCACTTGTCTTTGATTTCTACTGACAAATCACAGACGTATGGTGTCACATGCAGTCAAATGAGAGATGCGCCTGAATGAAGACACGCTGCCAATACTAACGAGCAGAACTGCCGATGTGCACGTAAGGCATTCAAACAAAATGTGGCAAAAATCTTTTCGCGACAAAATCGTGGCTCTACTTTTCAGCAGCTATATGACTGCCACCGTATTATACATTTTTAACAGGAAACAGCTGAGGGGAAATGCAGGATTATATAGGTTATCTCTAAACTTCCGATTCAACTTACACTTTTCAATTGAGAAATTTTCAGCCGGAAACGACCAGTTTTACTTCCGTTAACAACGTATTGCACATTATAACAACATTCGTCTCATGTAAACAAATTAATACATGGGGAAATTCCAAAAAAGAATAATACCAACCTCAATATTCACCTGCTAGCAAAATATGATAATATGCTGTCCCTGATGCCTGTTGTACGAATCATGTGCTATATTGCATCCAGTTCAAGATTGCAGCAGAAATAAACTCTGTCACAGGTAAGCTCTTGATTATTGGTTGGCTGGGTAGTTAACAGTGTCGTTGCGACAGGAAATAGGTTCTATGCTAAATTGATGTGTTTTAGTTCAGGATACGTGATTTAATCGTTCAGATGTGTTTTTCCAATCCTCTGTATTATATTATCCCTGTGCGCATGATTAGTATATGTGCATGGAATGGATAAATACGAGTTACGCGACGACGCCACGTCCATCGTGATTCCATTTCATCCACAGCGAGGCGCGAATCCGTTTCTCCACTTGTCGCCAGTCGATAGCTCGTAAAACATGCGGAGGTGGTGCGATGGTTTGTTACACAGCCAATGCCATTCAAGCGCGCGAACGTGCGGAGTGACACAAGCTGCAATCTTGGAATGGATAGAGTATAGAACCTTACCAATTATTTCCCACCCTTTGTCCTCTCTTTCAAACCACTCTATTAAATATCCTCTGTCATTTGTTTAATTTTATGCCTTAGGGGCGCCGCATAGCCGCGTGCTAGAGGCACAGAAATGATGGAGACGTAAGTGCGACCTTGAAACGCGCATCAAATGCCGTATCGCCTCAACGAGCCAAGATTTGAAATAATGTGCAAGGTTCCCGCCGAACCATATTTGCTATGGGATACTAAGCAGTGACCATATAATTTTATTGGTGTAATTCTGTAGAAAAGTTCAGTGCACATAGCAAGCTGAGTTTCGCGTACATCCAGTTAGTACATTTTGAAGTACGGAAGTCTACTAGGCCGTTTTAACCATGCTGGAGGGCTTAGAAACACTGCTTTTAATTAGAACAGTGTCTTAACAATAAGGTTCCGACCTTGTTTGAAGTGTGATTTCTTATCGTACATTGTCACAATGGGCACACGTGGATTGTTTCGTAGAAGAAACCTGTTTACGAACACACTGCTACGCATTTAAAGCGTGAAGTAGGCGGCCGGCTTAATGTGAAGTAATATTCACCATATTGTACTATTTAGCCAATTTTCCGAAGGAAAAAGTAGGCTTATGGGGATTACATTTCTATCTGTGTGTCTCTGTGTGTGTACGTGTGTGTTCCTCCCCCTTAAAAACTTTTGAACCAGTGGACCGAATTTCGTCAAATTTTGTACCCATATAGTACTTTGTAATCTTATTTAACTTTTATATATTTCGTCTACATCTTGTTCATATTTTAAAAATGGCCGCAATTTTCAAATGTTTCTATCATTTAGATATCTAATGAACTGTGCTTTAGAATTTCATCAAACTTGGTACACTTGTACTACATACAAAGCTGATTTGACTTTGTGTATTTTGTCCATTCTGTGTTCATATTTTCAAAATGGCTGCCATTAAAAATTTGTAACATTGCATAATGTATCATAGAAAATATTGTTCAGAATTTCACTAAACTAGGTGCTCATACTACACACAAAGTTATGGTGCCGCAGTCGCCTCCCACAAAGGCGATCCGGGTTCGATTCCCGGCGGGGTCGGTCCCCGGATTTTCGCATGTGGGAGTCGTGCCGGACGATGCCACTGGTCGGCGGTTTTTCTCGGGGCTCTCCCGTTTCCCCCCTCCATATTCACATTACATCACCCCTCAGCGCTAAAGACCTCGATGTTAAGCACTGACCAAAATCTTTCACTCACTCACTACATACAAAGTTGTCTTGACTTTTGTATATTTCGTATACTCTGTGTGCATATTTTCGAAATGGCAGCCATTTATATATTTTTTTGCGTAGTATCACATATTTTTGGAAATATTTTTCAGTACTCGGTACACCTATTAATACTACATGCAAAGTTGAGCAGAATATGGTGTAATTCATTCATCCTGTGAGCATATTTCTAAAATGGCGGCCATTTTCATATTTGATTTTTTTAGCATATTATCATGTATCTTAGGAATAATTTTTCAGCATTTCACTAAACTGGATACACATATACTACTTAAAAACATGACTTGAAAAGTGCATAAATAGTTGATCATGTATTCATATGTTCGAAATGGTGGATATTTTTAATGTTTAGCATATTATCGCTTATCGAAAGAAAAAAATTTCAGAATTTTACAAAATTTGGCAAACATATAGGTCTAGTACTTACAAAGTTGAGCCAAATATTGTGAATTTCGTTCATTCAGTGTGCATATTTTCGAAATGATGGCTATTTTTTAATTTTTAGCATAGTATCACATACCTTAGGATTTTTTTTTTTTTTTTAGAATTTTCACCAAACTTGGTACACATATGCTGCATACAAAGCTGAGTTGAATATTGTGAGTTTAGTTCATCCTGTATTCATATTTTCGAAATAGCGGATGTTTTTTTTATTTTTAGCATAGTATCACATATGTTACGAAATATTTTTCAGAACGTTACCAAACTTGGTAAACATATTCTAAATACAAAGTTGACTTGATGTTTGTGCATTTCGTTCATTCTTTGTGCCTATTTTCAAAATGGTGGTTAATTATATATTTTTGGCCTAGTATCTCATAACATAAAGATATTTTTTTTATATCGTCACCAAACTTGTTACACATATACGTATACAAATCTGACTTTGCTGTTGTGTATTTCGTTTCGCCTGATTTCATATTTCAAAATGGCGTTCATTTTTATATGTTTAGTATTACATATGTTAGTACTTTTCTTTCACAATTTCACATAACTTGGTGCATGCAACTCTGACTTGACTTTTGTGGTTATTTCGTTCATCCCGTGTTTATATTCTGAAAATGGTGGTTATTTTATATTTTTTGCATATTATTACATATCTTATGAAATTTTTTTTCTTCAGAATTTCACGAAAATTGGTAACTGCATGATACTACTCACAAATCCGACATGACTTTTGTATATTTCCTTCATTCTGTGTTCAAATTTTGAAAATAGCGGCTATTTTTTTCTTAGGAAGTATATTTTAGAATTTCATAATTCTTGGTAGACATATACTGCATGCAAAGCTGAATTGACTTTTGTATATATTATGTTAATACTGTGTGAATACTTTCCAAATGGCGGTCATATTTATATTTTTGGCATATTAATAGGCCTATATAGTGTAAAATATACATTTTTCAACATTTCTTCAAACTTGGTGCACATATGACACATGCAAACTTTGTATATTTTGATCATAATTTTGTAATATTTTGAATACAGCGCTATTTTTTACCTTCATGATAGAAAGTTATCCCAGAAAAAAAAAATTTCCCAATTTATTAAACTGGTTACTCGCGTATTACTCAGCAAGCTGACTTAACTTTAGTATATTTCGTGTATCACACGACTAAATCAATTTTATAATTTTATATTCCTAAATTACGTAAACGATTTTAACATTCAGGATTAATTTACACCCACTTTGTGGAAAGTAGTCTTATCAGTTATGTCGGCAACTTCTAGTTTTATGTTGTGATAAAAATTGTGTAACATTTGTGATTACAGCGTGTATTTTATTATCCTTGCACTACAGGGCAAGCATCGCAGTTGAACCTTCAACGTATATATAGGCTGTCATCAGTCCAGCAAATTAAGAATATGAAACCATTCTTTAAGTGATTCCGGCCTAAACATATGGTAAATGTTCAAGTACTATGCTTATACTGTAGCCAAAGCAAAAAGAATCCACTGTGTAATGTAAATATTCACTTTTTTTTCAGAATTATATGAAAAACGCAAAATGAAACACTACAATATTGCGACAGATACGCGACATACAGTAATACGTATTCTGTATATCAGCTGTTGGCCCACGAAACAGATAAAAAGTACACAGAGTTGTAAGTTTTTAGAGAAATTGCGTTAATCTAAAGACATCTATGACAAATCTATATTAATGTAAATATATGTGAAAAGCAAGATTTCATATATGTCTGTGGTTAAAGCGAAGCTTAAAGGTTGGAACTGTTAAAATAGCTGAATGTTCATTCACGTCCATTGGTAGAACGGTTTTAGAGACTGTGTCTCCTCTTTTGTTAATTATATTAATTTGCGTTTAATAAATAATGGCTGTGATGAATAACCGACAATGTTTCTTTATAGAAACATTACATTTTACTTTTCGGTGCGTATCATTGGGTGAAATCTCTACTGGGAGATATTTAGTGCTTATTATTTGGTGAAAGAGTATTTTTATCTTAAAATTTAAATTAGCTTTATTTTACAGTCATACTTTAATTTTCGAAACAGTGTAGGCATTAAAACATGAAGTAATTAGCTACGTCCCTACTGACATATTTTCAGTTAAATCTTGCCAAAGTCTTAATCAGGATGGAATTAAGAATAATTTGTTGTAATAAGTGACACTGGCTCTTAAAGACCACAGAGAAAATGTTTCGACCTGACAGTTATTTTTAATGAGATAAAAAAAAATGTAAGGTGTCGCAGCTACCAGCGGCTCTGGTTGATGTAAAGATGGAGAGTGACGCTTATTTAGCGGGCGAAATGTTTTCGGTTTTTTGTTTCTTCCTCCCTGCGCCCTCTGTCCCTGCGTCCTTACTTCCGAACACCCGCATCCGAAGTTCTCATTGTGAGCATCAGAACAGCAGGGAAGGCGGCCGCTTTGTTTATAGTTGTTCGCTCAAGAAATATACAACACCGGTAGGCGCGAGAGGGCGGGATTGTTTGTGTTACGCAGTCTTTATTACAGCCGGGGAGTTTTTAAGGAATATTAATGGCACCTTCCCTCCCCCCCCAATGACCCCTTAACACCCACCCTTCATTTCTCATCGCGTGGGAAGCATACAGCCGGCGCTTCCTGCACTAGTTCCTCAACTTACACAATAGATCCAGGTTAATCTCATTGGCCGGCTTCTTACGGCCGCGCGCCGACTTTGTCATTTTTCGAAAGCCGCCCACGCTTCATTGTAACCCCTCACTTCTTCAAGATCTCCACGGCTAAGGTTAATTATACTCCAGGTTAGAAATAAAATGTGTTTTCTTATGGGAATGCTTGGTACAAGGAAAAATTATGCCACTAGTTTCGGAGTTATCGCTAACGGGTCTATTTAAAAACGAAACCGTAGTAAAACGAGATTTAACTATGCTTGGGAAATAGAGAAGTCATTTAATTTAGTTTCAAAGGGTGAAGCAAACCAAATTCGCCATTTAAATTACCAACTTCGTTAAACTTATGAAATCTCATTGATTTGTCATTATATTCCCCTTATCGAATCCAGCGCTCAATCGGCAGAAATCATCCCCGTGTCTAAGTTCTAACATAGATATAATCAACATTTAGTATAAATAACCTTACCACGACTTAAGCCAGCGTGTAGTTCGGGCTGCCAAATTGTGAGAACGAAATATTCCCAAGAAAACTTAACTCTTGTCGCTACTTCATTATTTCGACAGCACTTACCAGCATATTTACAATTCCATTGACACGTTCTGACGCGGAGAATAAAATCGTGCATATGATGCAGACTGTTATATATGGCTATACAGGATGTTGTAGAATCCCATGTCAATATTATGGAGAAACAATCCTCACGCGTAGAGGAACAAGAAATGTTATGTGGAAATAGGTCCGAAAACACGCCGTTTCTGCGCTACAGTTCGCAATACGCGTGACGTGTGGTTGGCAGCACGGGTAGGATCAAGTTGCTGTGGGACGTCATTACAGCAGTCTGACTTAGTTAGTGGCGTAGTGTTTGGCATATTAATAAACATGTTACGGACTGCTGTAACGACGCCCTACAGCAACATGACCCTGCTCGCGCGTTGTCAACCACACGTCATGTATGCCAACTGTAGCGCAGGAACGGTGTGTTTTCGGACCTATGTCCACACAACGTTTTGTGTTCCTCTACATGTGAGGAGTGTTTCTCCAGAATAGTCACATGCAATTTTGCTACATCCTGTAGTTGTACGGATAAAGCCGCGTATTCCAATACAAACAACTTGTTTAAACAGTACCATTTTAACTTTCCCATAATGATTTTCAGTTAATTTTCTTGCAACGTTAAAATGAATATATTTCCAAAGGTAGCAGCTTCATACTTATCTTGGCTGTGCTTCTAGTAATAAAGTGAGACATATTTTAGCTGCAGTTATCAAACTATAACTTGCTATTTTAAATATGCAGTGAGTTGTTCGTCTACAACATTGGAACAATTACATGTCTACTGCATGGTATACTCGAATGGTCTCCAAATCAATCATACTGAATTATGTTGCAGGTAAAGTTACATAAATACTAATGAGTGTACGCGCTACAGAAAAACTGAACCATCGGAGGAATTGTCTGGTTTCTGTTAATACTTTGTCCAGGCAAAAGGCACATTTCAATGGACAGTTACGTACAATTATACTAAATTGTTCTGGCAGTAATGTAAGATGAAGAATCTTGACTGGATTTAGTTGCTTGAACATTCTCCACTGCGAAATAAATGACTGTCAAAGAAAACTAAAAATAATAGAAAAACTTAAATAAGCAGAGTATGCTTTAGTCAACATGTTATATATAAAACATAAAATAAAAAAAAATGGAATCGACTCAAATAAAACAAGAAACTAACAGATAATGAATGAAAATAATTAAAATAAAAAATCACAAAATAAACCCAAGTTAACATGCGACGCAACGATGAGACGAAACAAAAATACAGTAGGTATCAGACGCGAACAGAAAAACAACAAACGACACAACGATGTCTCCGTACGAGCCACTCAGCATGGCGTGCATTGCTTTACTATTATAGTTTTTCCTATGGGACTCTGAGCAGCGATCATATTTTATTTGTGGCCAGCATAGTTCAAAGTCTAACGCTTGTTTCTATACTTGTGTTTTTCGAATCGGTTTTTTTTTTCAGGTACGGCAGTCCGTAAAACCCATTTTAGGCTATTTTGAGGGGCCCGAAAATGATGTTTTTAATAAACGTGTCGAATATTTGAAACTATAGCGGCATAGTTTGTGTTCCTTTCGTAGCTATACAAAAATAATGACCGTTTAGTAGTTCCGTAAAAAAAAAAAATCTTCACAACTCGCGGCAACGCATTTCAAACCCGCCTACTAGTTGTGTGTTTGTGTGTGTGAGTCATGGGCCAAGGGCGATGTTGACCGGCTCATCTGATTCGGTATCGCCTCTACCGCATGGCACTGAAACGGCGTGCAGTGGTATCGTAGATCACTCGTCTGACTAATATTTTCTGTGGTGACCCCATATTTTTTATTGGTGGAAAGTTTTAAGCAATGTCTGTTGCATATTTATTGAGTAGTTTCTCAGATATAACAGGTTTAAAATGCTTATTTGTCCATTTTGATAGGTCTCCGATATATATATTTTTTTTAATTGACGTGATGTTTTGAAATTACTCTTCTGTCATCGTTTAAAGTGTATTTTCATTTAGTTTATTGTCACAATGAGCGCACGTGGAATAGTTTCGTGAAACAAACGTATTTACCAACACAATACAATACATTTTAAGCAATGGGTTCCTATTTATGTTATTTTTGCAAGTTTACTTCTTTAAAACTGAAAGTCAACAGATATTGCTAAACCGTTACATATACATATTGGAAATTGTTTGTACTATGAAGCCTTTTCTTTTTTCAAGACATAACGTCCTATAATAATTGGCTAAATTATATTTTCTGAATGAAAATAACTAGCCAAAATCATAAAAATTCACGTTTTGGAAAAAAAATTGGGCTACATAGTACAATAAATGCCCAACATTTTTATGTAACAGTTTTACGATGTCTGCTACATGTTAGTATTTAAAACATAAAACTATCTAAAATATCATAACTAGGGACCCGTGCTCTTAAGCGCGTGGCAGGCGGCAGACGTAAGTAGCTCTCACAGTTGAGTGAAGCTGTCATGAAACGGAGTATAGTATAGGACGTTCGGTATAAAGTGAGCACTAAAAATTTAACCTTTGAAAAATATCACTAGCCGTTACTGCATATGATCCAACATTACCGATAGCTCCCTTACTACTTGTATGGTTGGCAACGAAATTACGCAATGTAGTTCCGTGTGTTTTCCTATTCAAATGCAACAATACTGAAACAAAATCAACCGAAAACGACATAACTGTATTCTATATCATTAATAAACATTTTAAAATTAAACTGTATAGGTTCCTACCGACTGCGCACTTTATCTCACACGCGCAAACATCAAGTGACGTGTCCAGAGAGGTTAGACATGTCCCGTCGTTAAACGTTACGCGCGGAAAGATACAAATTGGCTGAAAATAGAACTTTAACAGGGCTTTTTTTAGTGGTCACTTTACTCCGAACTGCCTATAGTACTGGTGCGAGCGTGAGGTCAGCTCGTGAACAGCACGCATTAGAGATCGATGCTCCGCGCCACAAGCTGTTTGTGTTGGGACGAGCCGCGCTATTTGCTCTGGCTGGGCCACATAAATGTGTCGGTGCGCGGTCTCAAAGCCTACAAGGGTCTGTGGTCGACAACGACGTCTTATCAGCGGCTTTCTGTCCCTCCGTCTTCACCCACTGTTGATTTTATACCCACGACACGTCCTACATGTGTGTGGTTGAGTTGAGCTGCACGTCTGTGAGCATGCCAAGTCTCTCGGTCGACAACTTCTACATTACGTATTATTATTGAATATTTGACACTTGAGGGGCTATGACCGTGGTCGATCTCAGTGCGACGTGCCCTCGAGCCCGAAGCATGAAGTAGGGTGCATTTTGTGAATTCGGAACTAGGACTCGAGAAGGGTAAGTAGCTCGTAACTTTACCTGACGGGGAGGGTGCATATGAGTTCTGGCTGTGAATTCGAACAGCGACATGTGTGACGTCACTTCCACGATGCACTTTCCAAGGGCTTGGAGTGTGGTAAAGGCTCCTGGACGGCCTTTAAGAATGATTCTATTTACCCGTTTAATTTAAAAGTTGCCTTTGTTTCTGAAACCTTTCTACAAACATTTATTTCCCAAAAAAGTGCTAGAACTTCTCAACTAACGAAACTTTAGTGTACAATAACTAGCTATAAATCATTTAAATTACATAAATTATGTTATCATTATTTTAAAAGCAGTATCAAAACGTGGGAGAGTTCCAAGATAATGAATGATTAGAAATGATCATACACAACTCTTAGTTGTCTCTAGAAACAGTTATAATTGTTATGGTCAGGTATACTACAGCCAGTGGCATTCAAGTGGAGGTAAATTATCTAATGACACTGTTCATTGCAACACATCTGCAGTGGTTGTGTAACGTCAAGCAAGTCACATCCACATACTCAGAACATATAGTCAGATGTAATACCGCCTCTCTTTCAGCATGGCCATATTTCGCTGCTGAAATGCAGACATAATACTATACAAATATTGACGCCACTATTATAGGTTGAGTTTGTACGAAATTATTAGTAACGTGCGTATCAAGTGGAATTAGAAATACCAAAGCGATTAAAAATAAATAAAATAATATTAAGTTTTATCGCTAAATAATTAAATTTATTACAAGACGCAAGTCACTCTGTGCTTATTCATTCCAATTATTTTTGAATCAGAAATATATTGACATTAATAAACCACACCACTAAATGATTTAGGTAATTGTCTCAGAAACTTATTCAACACTAATTATTATGCAGTTTAAGATTTTTAGTGAAAATTTGTATTTAGAATACATACTTTTCTTAATTATTATTCATTCTTTATGTTATATTACAAATTACGTTATAAGCGTTTATTAATTAAAGTCGCAATGTTTGTGGTTTTATTTTAAAATGTATTTCTGGCACCTATTATTTGAAATGTATTTTTGTAGAGAGGGATCTTTTATAATTTTAGTTTTGTGTTTTCTTCCAATAATTTAATTTTTCGAACAACAATTTTTTAAATAAAGGGGTACACTGTACCCTGTCATGTTTTCGTGGAAACGTTTAAATACCTTACAGTTGTGAAGCTATGACACATACAGAGACACAGCACAAACATACAATTCATGAGAAAAAGTTTCATTACGATCATTACACTAAATATGGTTCTTTAACATTCAATTATTATTATTTCAATTCTTAGTATATATTTTGTGGTAACCATAAAGGTATAATAAAGGACAATGTGTGTAAATATTTACATTGTTGAAGAATTTTAAACACTCTAATGAATATTAATAACATACCAACAGAGAAAAAACAATTATAACTGTATAAGTAAGCCACAAAACACAAATAACAGTGAGCCATGTCGATTCATTACCGAGATAACTTGATTCGCCACTGACTGATCTCAAATCGTCATAAAAATTAATGTTACAAAGTCTGTACATTCTAAAGTCCTGTAGATCTCGTACTTTCAGAACAGGAATAGTTCCTTTATCCTATTTCAGTACTACTCTAGCACCAAAGAGTGCTTCTTCTGCAGAGTCTAGATTTTTTTAATCTTCTATAAGTAATCTTTTAGAACTCATATTTTGCTTATTCTGTGTTATTCGACAAAGTAGCTTTGAAGAACACCGCTGTAATTTCTTTTGTAACTTCCAGAGTGGAAATTTTCCTACTGTGTGGAATTATTATCACTTGATTTACCCTTCCTAACGTTTGCACATATGTATTAAAAATTATTTAAATTTTTCGTAATTTTTTTCTAACTGTATGTTACTTGCATTCTGATATTTCCTAGGCAGCTCGTACCCTCGGGCTGCAGTATAACTATTATTTGTATGACTTATCTTTTTCTGTTCAGTGTCAAGGACTGTGTAACTGAGTAGGAAGGTACAGCATGGTTTCAGGACATAAGCATGAATTTCATCATGCGTACCCAGGTAAACAAGAATATTAAATATTGTTATTCTGGTTTCGTCTTCAGCACGAGTCTGAGAAGAAGACTATCTTCATTTCGTGTAATAATGAGGACATTCGCAATTTCTTGTCTTCATAATGTTAATTCAGTCTTTAAGTACAGTGTGTAAGAAATTTTGCTGTTAAGATAATGTTCTATCTGAATTTTCTTGCCACTTGGCCGGCCTCAGTAGCTTAGTCGGCTATATTTAGACGCCGGTCTACTGAGTGAGAGGTCCTGGGTTTGAATACTGGTTCGGAATTTACTGTTATCTTGTACCTTCACCTCACTTCACCCTTAATGTTATTACGTTTGAAAAAGATGCCATTGCTAACAGTATGTATACTGTATACAGTGCTTAATATTTATTGGATTTGTGAACAAGTGTAGATATTGCATTATAGTAGTATACATCTATTACATGAGTATCACCCATAGTTATGGTTTTAGAGGTATTTTTGCAAAGTTTGGTAGTGCTATTTTGCAACTTTGTTTTTATAAGAAACACTGATGATAACATGGGCTCCAAATGGATATGATTTATATAAATATTTAACTGAGTAAGTAGAAGGAAAATGGCGGTCCGGGGACAGCGGCTGGCGGCTGAGGGTGTGAGGGTGACCTTGACCTTTGACCCCATGACCTTTGACCCCGTGACCTTGACCTTTGACCCCTGTAACCCGACGCCATCTTGTTTCTGGCCGCCATCTTGTTTCCGGCCGCCATCTTGTTGCCGCCCGCCATCTTGTTTCCGACCGCCATATTTAATGACGTCAATTTCGAAAAATTAAAAAAAAATTAAAAAATTCCAAAAAAATTTAAAAATAAAAAAAAAGTTTAAAAATTCTGCCATCTTGTTCCGACCGCCATCTTGGAGGTTTCTTCCGAGTCTTCCAAAAATTTTTTGATTTCGCATTCCATCCTAACTCCACATGCATTAAAAAATTAATTTAATAAAAATAAAATCTTTTTAAAAACTATTTAATAAAAATGCTTTATATAATATAATTTTATATAACAATTATTTAGTTAAAAAATTCATCGGGTATGCTCGGCCAAGCTCGTTAACCTTCGGCAATCTTCGGCCATGCTCGGCAACCTTCGGCTCGACATTCGTAAGGTTCATATGCTATGCAGTATACATGTATACATAACCCCTAATATTTTTAATAACTAAAAATGTAAAATCTA
>PNEQ01067696.1:0-60791 GCA_003012365.1 Medauroidea extradentata | reverse complement strand
CACTGGAGACTGCTTTAAGGATGATTCCAAATCTTCGAATCAGGGCTTCATCTACACCAGTAATGTCTGATGCTAGAACAGGATTTTCGAAAAATCTCCGCGCACTATTGCCATCATTGGTCGTGCCGAAGCCTGGTTTTGGAATGTCAACTAAAAGCCCCATTTCATTGCGGAAGCGAGCTTGTATTATTTTTTTCCGATTCTCAATCTGACTTTTGTTCTCTTTTCGTATGCGCCATGATTTTATATCCAGTCTGTATGAAATGTACAAAATGCACTCGTAGAATTTGATCCATGCATGAAGACTTGATAAACCCAAAGTCAGTGCGGTTTCGTTTATTTTTCTCCTTCGAATTAAGATTAAGTTGTTCATTTGGGAAGGGGTTGCCCCACACACGTGACAGTTTTGCGTTGACTGATTTGAGAGCACACTACAAATTTTCCCGTCAATCATGGTTAGAAGAAGCTCCTGTTTCACAAGAATTTCACGGTTGTCCACATTTACAATTGTTGGTGATAGTGTCACAATTTGTGTGTTTATATTATCAATCACTTTTTTTGTTAACTCTGCACTCTCTTTTTTAAGAATTATTTTGATAGGCCGACAAAATTTCGTCGATGAAGCCAAGGGATTGTGCCACAAAATAATCTTCTTCTCTGGACTTTTGCTACTACCAGTAGAGGAATATGTTGTCATCTGCAGTGGTACTACTGACACAACGAACATATATGCATCATCCACGCCCTCTTGCGTTGCCGCAAACAGTTGCTTATATTGGCTTTGTCCGGAGGCTTCATCACAACCCCACTTGAAGACCACATTTAATGTTGGAAATGTTTCTATACCTACACGAACTTGTCGTAACACCTCCAACTGTACTGACACTAAGCGATTTATAGTGTGATCAAGCAATGACTGAAGTTCTATTTCGCCAGAATAGTCGGTGATTGTTATTTTTTCCGGATAGCACATTTTTTTTGCTTCCAGAAGCATGTGATAATTTGGGAAAATGTCGGCATTGTTAGCTTTGTTTAACATACGCATAGAGATGTACTGATCTTTTGTAAACTTCTTGTCGATGAAAAATGCTAATGCTTCATCGCACGTCATTTTGATGGGCACCTTGTTATTTGACGACCGGTAAGCTTTTTTTATTTTTGTGGCCCGTTTTGGAGAAAAAGTGGATACTTGCTTTACCATATCTGCTGCATCACGTCTACCTGTACTTAGTAAGCTGATTTCAGCTGCTAGAACAATCTCACTAACAGTATTTGTTTCCAACAGAGATTTAAGCTTCCTTTTTCGCGTTCTGTCGCAACTCTTATCAAACAACTTTGGAGGTCTACCAATGCTTTTCCTTTCTTCAGCACTGTCTGCATCTAAAAAAGTCACTTTATCATTCAGCCAATCACTGTTTTTTTATCAGAAATTGTTTCAAAATATAGTGACTGTCTGTCCACCGTTTCTTAAGTTTTTTGCAGAATTCGTAACTTTTTTTTCGTATTTGTTCACGAATATGTCCATCAGTACCTTCCAGGCCACTTGTAGTCATTATATATTCACACACACGAGCAGATTTTCGTGCTGCAGAGTCTTGTTCGTCCCGCCAAATGTCGAACAGCTCTCTCCTTGGAATTCGGAACTCCATCACTAAACAAACATATTTACAAAACTTGGTCGAACATGGTTCTGAACCAATTATAATTATTTTACCAAATAACAAACATAAGCAATGAATGTAATTTGACTGTAGACTTTGACGGCCTTTGCGATTGCGAGCCTGCGACTTAAATAATGAATTGTGAAACATAACAAGTTCTGGCCTTAAGATCAAGGTCACACAAATTTAAATACTTAGCGTCGTAAAATATTATAGTTGTATAAAAATAACAAGCAATACCTGTTATTTAATGTGCCAAAGTTATATAGTCCTCTGATAGTGACGTAGCTGTACACAGACCCTTGTTTCGAAGCGAACTGCGGGCCGGTGTTTAGTATGCGAGGTAGGCGCGCCGCACACGCGCCATCTAGCACACACTACGCAAACCCCATTACATTGTTTGTACAAATGACTGTGGAACAATCATGTTTAACATTTTAGGTTCATATTTATCCGGTTTTTACGTGATTTTGAACTAAAATATTTTTAGGGTTTTGTCCAGTCAGTTTCACAATCGGAACCACTGTGCGCCGTCTTCCTTGTAGTGTAGCTCAGATTACAGATGAGTCCGCGCAGATACTGCTCAAGGCCGCTCCTCAGGATGATAACAGACGTGGCAACTACGCACGCCTGCTCTACCTCCCCGCTCCCCTCTGGATGCGCGCGCACCACTCAGTACACGACCCATTACTCCGCTAATTTTTCATTTACGCAAAGACCTCTCGCGCTTTTCCTAGATGAGTTACAGTTACGTTACCACTGACTTATTTATGTGTTTATAATCGTAACGGAATTCGCTATATAATATTTAACCCAATAAACTACATAGCCTGAAACTTGCAGCGATTTTAATATTTAAACTATCGATTTAATACGTTTTTTTTATAACGAAAATAGTTTTTTCGTCTTGTAGCGAGTTAGTCGTTTTCAAAATCTGTATTACAATTCTTGTTTGAAAGTTAAATCATGAAAACTGAATGCGTAAAGCGACTTTCAATTTTACATTGAAATCCCTATCTCTCCCGCACTGAACATATGGATCTAGCCGGCCCTTAAGGTCTCGATGTTAAGTGCTGACCAATATTTCATCACTTCGTTTCGAGACAATAAATAAATTGAAATACAAAATGGACACAGTTACGTCAATATGACTTCTAATGACATTCATTCAACTGAATTAAATAAATTTGGAAGTAAACTGAAGCAAAACTTTATAGTGTGAAAGAATTTACCTTCCGCAGTTGCAAGGGAATTCTTCAGTGTGTTCCGTACATCCTGCACGCAGCATGTTTCGATACGTTTTTAACAGCTAAGTCTATCTAGTATATGGTTTGTTTAACAATACAGACATATGTTTGCTCAGTTCTTATCACATCCTAACAGCTTATTTTCATATGGCTCGTGTAAATTATTTTATAATTTCTTCATAATTGTACGAAGATAACTGTTAAATTTGATGCAATAGTGTTTTAGAAGTATCTGTAAAAGACACAATTATCTACGTTTGACGCATAGGAACTGCAGAGCAATAAGAGCTATCATGCTCGACGGCAACCGTATTGCCTATATCCGCAGCGTGTTTTCGTTAACTTTTTTCCCTTTGGGACTAAGAGATGTCCGTAAAATTTTATTTCAGTATGTAGCAAAAATCAACTCACATACGCATTAGTAGTGCTTGAACGCAGTATGAACAGGAGGACACAACTGCCCGTCGAGGGGGCTCGGTTCTACACCGGTGATTTTTCAGCGGGGAGAATTATTACGTCTTGCAACAAGTTGGAAGCACTCCACGGGTGTACATCATATAGCACATGCCACACAACTAGGGAAACACTAATGTGTGCCAGTTCCAAAGCCACGTGGCTAGCAGAAAATAATCTTCTTATACTTCTACCTCAAGCTTTAGACTGGTAGTTGCGTTGCCACTTCTTCATCCGCTCATCTTATCTTGGGTTTGCCGATGTTTCTTATTTCCTTTGGAGTGTACTGTAGTAGTCGTTTTGGAATACGTTCATCGTTCGTTCTTTCTGTTTGTTTCCTTCACTCTTGTATATTTTATTTAATATTTTTATTTGATTAGGAAGTTCCTATAACATTCTTAGTATTTTGTCGATACGCTAAAATTATATTTCTTTGCTATTTTATGTCGTTAGAGAGGAATTTATTTAGCAGAATATTTTACGTACGCCAATACAGTACTTTTCAGATAAAAAAAAAAAAAAGAAAACGAAAGGAATCCAAGATTAGATATACAGTAGTCAGAACAGGCATGAAATATGCAAATAAAAGAGGTATGAAATCCCACCAGAAAACTTCGTGACAATCGCGTCTAAAGAATCTTATAGGGTTTTTAAAAGCTTTTTACAAGCATTTTATAAACTTGACCTGCATAAACGTATGTTTTATTATAATAGAATGTTTTAAATTCAATGTTCACTCACTTCCACACGTCCAAATTATTTGAAATTTGGCGCACGTATTAAGAATCGATGAAAATACAATAATTTGTAATATGCATATTTGCCATTCATTTTAATTCGATGTAATGTTCAATGTAAATACAATAAGTTGTAACAGAATTATCGTAGAGAGCTAGTTGAAATTTCATAGTACTCAGAATCATATTTTTAATTTTGTCCAGTCGCAATAATTTGATTCATGTCATTTATTATAATTTAGTTTTGCATACTGACCATAGCCGAAGGATTTGAGAGGAGTTATTGAATTGTGTCTCGGAAAGTTGTAAATGTAGGACGAGAGCTAGTCCACAGCCTTGAATTTGTGTGAGAAATAGAGCTCACTGGGCGAGAAGTAGGTCAGCGCAAGAGGCGTAGCTTCACTTACCCCCTGCAGTGAAATTTAACATTACCTTTGTTATTAGTTATCCTAAAGGCTAAAAATTTTGTATACAATTTGTTGCGTATGTTAATATTAACCTGTATTAATTTTGAATAGATATATTAAGCCGGTACGGAGGAAAGGCCGTGTTTAGTTTCGTCAGTCGTCCACAGAGCCTGTGATTGGCTGGGAGTAAAAAGGGGGGAGTTTTGAGAGAAAGTGTCGCGAGCGCGTCGGTTAGAATTTAAGGGGACTCGCTGTTCGGACACCACGAGAGGTGGTTGTTCCCCGAGCCGCAGGTATTCGCGGATGTCCGCATATTTGATTTTGGTGGGACTCTCTTTTCGGACACCGCAAGGTGTGGTTGTGTCACGAACCGGAGGTATTCATGGGGTTCACATATTATTTGTGGAGACTCTTGTTGCCGTCACGTTAGGTGGACGAGCCTTGGAGCCGCGTCTCCATTCGCGGGAGTCCGCATATTTTATTTAAGAATGGCTCGGGTTGTTCGATCTATAATAACGAACCTCTATGGGGAGGATACTACTAACTCAGCCAGGAAGTTTGGCCAACTAAGGCAGAAGAAATAAAAACTTCTGATCTCTAGCCTTTATGAAGAGATGAAGAGACAACAAGGTACTTCCCTCCTCTGCCAAAATACATCAGAATTACAACACTCCAGCTGCTCAGAGAATTTACAATCGAGCCAGTACAGCTATTCTTCGAGAAAGAATACACCAGACCCGAGGAGATCTAGACAGTAATGCCAAAGAGCTACTCGATCTGCATCTTTCTCTATCCAAGAAGCTCTCCAACAACGTGTGACACACTGGATAGGATAACAGCTCAACAAGCCCTTACAGTACTGGACCAGACCACAGACCGACAAACAAGAAAATTCAACAATATACAGCAAAACAAAGTACCTCCTGCCCTGGATAACACAAGGGTTGAGGTGAACCTCTCCAGCAAACAATTAGACGAGGCCAGCACATCGCTCCTGGCAAAGGGCACGAACTTTTCCGTAACACCAAACACAGTCCCGACAAAAGACTTTGTGTGGCATAGAAAACTCCATCTGCAACATACCACAGATCACAGCAGATGAGATCCACACAGAGGCCTCAAGGGTTCTGTGTAAGGCCAAGCCACCACCATACAACATCAGTAAGGAGGAAAACCAGGCTTTGAAAGAGCTAAGCAAGGACAAAGAGATTGTGATCCAAAAAGCAGATAAAGGGAATGCCTCTGCAATAATGAACACCAAAGACTTTGAAGACAAGATCTCCAATCTTCTTAAGGATCCGGCTTACTCAAGAACTGTCCGCAACCCTCTCAAACAGACTGAAACTACAACTAAAAAACTTATAGCTGAGTCGAACATACCAGCATAAACCAAGAAATGACTGATTGTCAAAGATGCCAGGATACCAACGTTTTATGGACTGCCAAAGATACACAAAGAGGGCATACCCCTCCGACATATAGTTAGTGCCATTGGTTCTCCTACCCATGCTCTAACGAAATACCTTAACAAGATTATCCAACCAACCATTCCGACTGCAGCTTCACAGATACGGAATTCGCCACACTTTATTGAAATTCTTCAACAGCTCTGCCTCCATCCAAAAGACATCTTAGCAAGCTCCGACGTGGTGTCTCTTTTCACCAGGGTGCCTGTTAAAGAAGCACTTCAAATCCTTCTAAAACACTTTGGAGATAACAACCAGAGTAGAAGCATCGTGAAGACGGTTGAACACTGTGTTTCTTCGACTTTATTTTCGTTGAAAAGGCAAACATATGTGCAAAACGAAGGGGCTTCCATGGGTTCTCCACTTTCTCTCCTATTGGCAACATCTTCATGTTCGACTTTGAGAAGAAAGCAACCAACACCAGCGAACACAAACCAAAATACTGGTACAGATATGTAGATGACACTTTCGTCATATGGAGCCATGGAAGAGAGGAACTCCCCGAATTCTTAGAACATTTTAACAGCATCCATCCTAACATCCAGTTCACATTGGAAATAGAAAAGGATGGAAAATTGCCCTTCTTGGATGTACTGGTCACAAGGGAATGGGACAACCACTTGGATCACAAGGTGTATCGAAAACCAACCCATACAGACAGGAATCTACATGCCAATTCACATCACCCACCTGCACAGAAGAGAACAGTTATCTCCACTCTAATAAATAGAGCCAAAAATATCTGCGAGGAGGCCAACATAGAATAAGAAATGAAACATGTCACTAATGTTCGTCAAGCGAATAGCTACTCCAAGGTTGAAATCAACAAAGCCATGAAGCCTCCTCGTGGCATGGAAAACAACGAAAAACTTCCCAACGAGGCTATAAATCCATATGTTAAGGGGGTGTCCGATCAGCTGTCTCGTCTTCTACGAAAGAACAACATCTATACTATACTGAAACCAATTAACAAAATAGGAAACTTTCTTATTTCAGAAAATGATAACACTCCAGTAGAACAACTTGCAGGTGTATACCAGAAACACTGCTCTTGTGAGAAAGTATATATTGAACAAACTGGAAGAATTATCATCACCAGGGTAAGGCAACACATCAGAGACTACAAACAGGAAAATCCAAGGTCAGCCATAGCGGAACACTTAGTTGGAACAAAACGCAGCATTGATTTCGACAAATATTATACTATAGCTAATATTCCTAACTACAAGAAAAGATACATCCGAGAGGCAATAGAAATTTAAAAACAGCCATCCAACATCAATAGGGAAGATGGCTACAAATTAAGCAATAGATGGGCGCGTTTATTCACAAACAGAACTAAGCAAAATAGTAACAGAGAGACAGGTCCTTTCGCGATTAGTCAAAGATCTGAGCAAACCAGGAGGGGGGCGACCAGGGATTGGCCGAGCAGGACAGCCAATCACAGCAGAGATAGCAAGGGACTGGCCGACAACCTCGGCCAATCAGGGAATACCTAGGCTCAGCCCACTGTACATAAAGGCAGGAGGACCTCGCAGAGACTCAGAAAGGTTACAGTTACTGCTGTTGCAACTCAACCCTGAAGATGGAGGCTGCAATGCTCTCCGAAACGTCGGGAAGCTATACGACAGTGACGCGGCTACAATCCAGAAGCCTAGAAGCTACATCTCGAAAGTGTTTAGTGTTACATAACATTAAAAATAACGTACATATAAAGTAGGACACTTTAAATGTACTTGGATTATAAAAGAACAAAACTTCAGTTCCCTTGAGGGGTGACTAGACATGCTTTGGTGACATAACGTTGAACACGTTTTTTTTTGTGATAGGAGGGGGGGGGGGGTTCACAGGCACGGTGATTAAATGTAATTAACATAGAATCTGTTTGAGGTGTTGACTCACTGATTTAATGTGTTCTGGAACATGCAATGCGTATTGTGAGCTGAGCGACAGTTAACAAATGTTGTGTTTGACGTCAGCGCGCATTCACATCACAGATGGTCAGTTTAACGATTACGCTGACAAAAAAAAAACATTTGTACTTGGACACGTTCCTCATACGCGCACAAGAGCTCGCACAGGAAAAGTATCGCCGCTGTTAAATCTCTTTCTTTTGTTTTATTTCCACAGCAGGGTCTTGGATAAGGAACACCGCACGTCGCTGAAGATTACTTGTAATTAATTTCCGTCGCGTGCGGGTATTCGTGAAGCCAGCGAGCAGCACCCCGCGGGAACATTAATGCTCCTGCTCACTTGAAGAACTGGTCTGTCCGAGCCGCTGTGATCAGCCAGCGACTGAGTTAAATAAAATATACAGTGAAAATTCGTTAGTACAGAACGCGTTAAGGCCAAGATTGGTAGTTTTACAGTGATTTAGAAAAAATATATTTTTTTAAAGCAACGGAATTTTCATACCTCATCAAACAATTCCTTCGTTGTTTTGTTACAAATGCATAATTTTATACCTAATTTTTTATAGTTATGAACCTCCTAGTGTTTAACATTTTTGCACCCAAATTATAACCAATATTTTTATGAAAATAAGCATAGTAAGTAATTTTTTTTAAACAAAGGAAGAATTGTTTTACAAAACACATACATAGAATTGTGCATCGCGTGACTGCTCTTAGACCTGAATATTTTCATATTATATCGTTAAAAAGGTTTTCTAGTTCTTTTGCATCAATGCGAAAAAAACTATATGTCATGGTTTTAATTTGTGTTAACACAAATTGGTCATCAACTAAAAGAGATTTTGACCTTCGTGATTAAACAATAAACTGAATATTAATATTCATTAGGAATACAATTTTCTCTGTGTATAAAACAGTGTAATATCATGTACTCTGATAAAAAGACGTCGCGGTGTTGATACAAATGTTTTTATTTTGTGGATAAACATCCTGAAATAAATACCACAGACTTTGTATAAGACTTGCTCTTACAAACACCTGTTAATACAGACCGCATTGTTACAAAAATAAGGTCCCTTCACATATGTCACTGCATACTACTAATGTCGCACTACTAAAACTTACGTGCAGGGAGCTTGCTGGAAGCTCTTGACGGGGAAATCTATAGTCGTTCGTTCTCTCGTTATGTTCGAATCCTGCAAGGTAGCTACGTAATCAAGTTTTTATTTGAGAAAAATCGTATTTGTATGTTCATATGAAATAGTGTTAGTTGTGTAGGCGTTATTTGACAGAGCATTCTCCTCTTACAAAAAATCTAAGCCTGTTTTCCCATAGTAGAAGTGCAGTTAATTCACTAGTTATCTAACGACTAGCGATGTGTTTAATGTACGAGTTTCTTGGTACTCATGCCAGTATTTTTTAAAGTACGATTTTACCACTGTAACAATAAGTTGGACTGTTCTGCAAATATCACATACTACTCTATTTTCCTCAAAGTATTTTTGGAAATTAACACGCCAGTGTTAGACCTATTCACAATGGTTTTTGCGCATATTCATAATATTCCGTTTCGGTTGGCCCACACAAGATTATTTGTTCTAATTCGTGCCGTCATTCTCGAGGCGCAATTTTTAAATGTTAAAAAGACTTATGGGTTCAGTTATATGGCTGTTGAATGTGGACACTGATATTGTGTACCATATTTTTCGATATGTGAATACGTATGTCTGCAGAACTGAACCAGCTATGACAATGTTTATATAAGTACATGCAAACAAAAATGTCACATCTTTTGTAATATATTTTAAAAAATCTGCGATGTAAATTAACGACAGATTAGTGGTTGACCAATTTAAATTATCCAGAAATATCTTTTCAACGCTATCCAAAACCACTTCAACAAAGTTTTTATCACTCATTTTGCTAAACATTTTCCCTGCATGGTGTACTCTATTTTCGTTACGTCAGTACTAGTTTTTGGATCCCAATCGTTAGTCATGGTCAAATCATTGCAACAGGATTTTGTAATATACTGTAAATGTACATTAAATTAATATTTTTTCAAATTTTCATGTATTTTTTACCGTTGCATGTCGATAAACTGCCCGAAATTTTCACGCAATATTGCTTATAGTACTAGCGCGTTGTTGTTCTTTATTATTCTTACTGTACAGTTTTGTGATTGGAAATATTCGGCACGCTGCACGAATAGAGCCAATTAGAAGCTAGAGATTTTCATATGATATAATTTATTTAATTCAGAATTCGAGCAAGATTGAACTGTGAAAAATATTCCTATACTAAACAAGTTATATCATCTGTCTTTATAAAAACAGTGTTATCAAAATACATCACTCACTAACCTTTCCAAACGTCTCATTCTCGAACTTTCTTATAAAATCCAGTATTAAGACTGATACGCACTTAACGACTTACCATACGTTTTGTCGGCCGTGCAAGTCGTTCGACAAGACACACAACTTGTGGGTTAACACTCGTTCAGTTTTGTCGTCCGATTGAACTTAAGATCTACACAGCGGTTACGTAACTACTTTTTCAAATATTGCAAAATTTTTCACAAATTTTTGTGCTGTGAAAAATAAAAAAACACGAAAACGTTTGGTGCAAAGTAAAATATTATGTGCGTTACAACAAGTCACAATACAAGAGCTAGAAACAAATCGTACAATATACTTAAACTGGAATTACCTTTAAAGTTAACTTCAACATTTCCTATACTGTGACAAAGTATGGAATGGTTCCTTGCAGAAAAAGTGCATTGAACACATTGCAACATTGATCTTAACAAAAAATGCATAAACAAACAGAGTAAATTCTAATTATTCTAAAACTTACCACTAATTTCAATGTAATAAAATATGAAATAGTCATTTATAAAGAAAACCATTATACGTATTCAATAAATATCTTAATAGAGTAGCTTTTTTTTAAATAAGTATGCATAAAATACTGAGGTTTAGTTATTTTTAAGAGTAACTAAACTTTCGCACACGATGTTACAAAGTTGCATTTTAATATTTTGGAAAACAATCCTCTCGTCTAAAGGAACGAAAATGTTTGTGCGGGCATAGGTCGGAAAACGTAATTCCTGCAGTAGGGACTACAGTTCACAATACATGACAAGGGGGGGGGGGCGGTGGGCGAGTGGTCAGATCATTCGCTTCCCACCAAGGCGATCCGGGATCCATTCCCGGCGGGATCGGCCCCCGGATTTTCGCACGTGGGAATCGTGCCGGACGATGCCGTTGGTCGGCGAGTTTTCTCGGGGATCTCTCGTTTTTCCCGCACCTTAATTCCGGCGCCGCTCCATTCTCACGTCACCCCTAGCCAGCGCTGAAGACCTCGATGTTGAACGCTGACCAAACTGTCCTTCTGCCTCACAATACACGACGTACTGCCAATAGCCCGCAGACTGGATCATCTAATTGTTGAATTCCATACAACTGTTCTGTGTTAAGGCCATCATGAACTTACATTTATTTTTAACAATTGCAAATAACTTGAACATTTTTTAACCAAATGATTTGAAAAATTTGAGACTGTCATACGATACACAATTTTGTTTTTTAAATAATGTACCGTTTACTAGCTAAAAATTATTTCCCTTCATTTAGGCTGATTTTGACAACAAAATAGTTCTATTTCAGGGGCAAATATCTAAAAATCTGCTTGGTGTATTGAAACAGAAAATTGCATATACAAACGATGATATATAAGTGTTAAAATTGCCAGAATGAATTTTTGATACATGAATTAATTTGCGTTTAAAAAATATTTTTGAAACCACTGCTAAACTAAAGAGCGAGGCCTTAAGGTTAATTCTACTACAGGTTAGAAAGATTTTGGCACAGGGAAAATTTCTGCCGCTTGAGCGTTGACCAATCACGAAGCATTCCTGAATTTTTAAGTTACATTTAGTTGGTAATTTAAAACGCGAAACTGGTTTCTGTTCACTTTATGATTAAGTAAAATGAGATATGTCATTTTTATGCCAGTTTAAATTTAATTTCATTACAGTTTCGTATTTTTCTGGCTCCTTAGCGATATCAGTAAAACGAGCGGCAGGAATTTTCCGTGTACCAAACTCTACTATAAGAAAACACATTTTCTTTCTAGCCTGTAGTAGGATTAACCTTATCTGGTTGTAGTGACGTAGTTCGCAATGTCGTGTAGTAAGTAAACAGTAGCTGTGATGGATTCCCACAGCAACGGGATTCAGCTTGCACGCCGCGAATTACAATAGTAGTTCTTATTTACACCTACATCCGATCTAGTCGACTTACTTACTTTTGCTTCCTCTTTTTAATTATACCGTGCGTAAAGAGTTTACTTTCTTCGTCACAGTAGCTTTGTTGGCAGACAATTCTATTTCTTAATTTTTTTGAATTAATGATTTGTAGACCTGGCGTCGGTTATTACGATAGGAGATAAAAGCGATTTATACATGCCATAATCACGACAGACTTCGGCAAAGTTCAGTGAATTTCAAAACAAACTCCCGCGAACATTTACGGAGGAAACCGTGAGGAACGTGACGCTAAATTTGAGCGCGTCCACACGTTCTTGCTTGTTGCGACTTGTCACTCCAACTTAAACATAATTATGCCTCCCAGCTCGAACATTCGTATTATCATCCAACGTCGTTACAATCATACAAGACATACTATTTACGGTCCACACGTAACACCTTACTTTACTTACTTTATACGGCGTGTCTGAGTCTACAAAACGTACGATAAGCCGTTTCGTGTGGACCAACCTTTTCTCTTTCCTTCCAACCTAGTCTTATCTTTCATCCTACTCACGAACATTTCTTCTGCGTTCTCTCTCCAACAATCCCGTCTGCGTACTACCTCCTCGTCGTTTCACCCACTAAACGTGTTTCTGCCGCTGTCTGAGTTCGTTGCCACCGCTTTGCTACAACTTCCGTGCACAGACTAAGCTCCAAACAACCACTGCTCACTCGGCCACCACTTGTCATATCTGTACTTGCGCTAACCCATCTAGTTATTTTGTCAACACCACTAAGGCGTTTACAAAAGTTCACTACATGTATGAGGGCAGGTTTTCTCCGTCACGTTGCTAGACTTTGTTGATCACCAGTAGGCGTAACTTTATGAACACTTGTTATGCTCTCCAGGCTGTTAAGATGGCGGAAACACGAGAAAATACATTCTAATTAAATATTTAGCTAAATGCGATCTCAGTAGCGTATTCGCCGCACGCTATTTCATATAATATGTGTTTCGTGCTTGCTTCTTCGTTATTATTAACAATGAATTATGTTTCCATTCGTTGTGGTTATAGTTATGTGTACTGTTTACAAATTTTTTCGCGCCAAATAACTGCTAACAGAAGATTATTTTGCTTGAAAGTTGGGCAAGTAAGGAGTTGATCGAGAAGCTATCAGGTGAACATTTTATCACGGGTTAACTTTACTGGGGTTACGTTTCGTACAACGGCAGCTAAAATTTTGTCTTGCCTTCCCGACCCTCGTGAGCTTTTGAAAACTTCTCTATTTGAGCGATGACGTGGATCGCGTCAGTGTGTTCCTGTTGGCAAGACTAGGTCCCATAACTGCCCTGCAGGGCGCTAGGTAAGGGAACAGACTATTTACGTTTTCGAGCGCTATAATATTATCAAAAACACAAGTTTGCTCGTGGTTGCCCACTTATACTACAGTATTGTTTGAGGAACAAATGTAAACAACTTAATTTACTAGGCCTATTATTATGTCAGTTACGACATCGAACGACTTGTTATAACTGGGGTCAAGCATATGAATTTATGTTTGGAAAACATTTTCATTCTCTTTTAGAAGATAGTTAATTAATAAGATATACGAATTAGACACAGCAACGTAAAGTGAAGAGATTTTGGTCTTCACCAGACATAATAGGTCTTAGCACTGGCAAGGACACCCATAAAGGTGGGCAGGGTGGGGCCTGAGCCCCCCTTCCTAACAGGTGTTTCCACAATGTGTTTAATTTATATGTTTAATAAAACGTGTAGCGAACTATTTGCAGTTTGATAAGTTTCACAATCAACGCGGTTTTATGCGTCGAAATATGCCAGTAGCTACAAATTTATATACGGACTTTATCCATTCCTGTTGACATAAACATATATAATGATCTTGGCCCCTCTTACAATTTATAAGATGGGTGCCCTTGAGCACTGGTGAGGGGTGACATGAAAGAGTACAGAACAGCGCCGGTATTATGAGGAGGGGGGAACAGGATATCTGTGAAAAAAATCCGCCGAACAGCGACATCGCCCGGCACGATACCCACACGCGAAAATCAGGAGACAGCCTTCGCCGGGAATCGAACCCGGATCGCCTTGGTGAGAGGCGAGTGCTCTAGCTACTGCGCCATACCGCGGCCCTCGAATAAAAGTGAAACTGGCCCTGAATTTTCAGCTATCCATATTAAGGCGGCCGTCTGCACGGCCCGTCGAGCTATGTGTTGAGTTTTTCCAGATGGACGTTGTTTGAAAACTTGTCAAAAAGCGTAAGTGATGTCTGCTCAGAAATAGCATTCAAAATCTTTACACGTGTGTATAATTTTTTGAGGTCCTTCAAAAATCTTTAAAAATTTCTTCCTCGTGGCCTGAAACGAGTAAAATTAGTGTTTTTTTTTTTTTCAAGTCTCTTTTTAGGCACGAAACTCTTGATCCAGCACCTTTTAAAATGCACAAATAATCTTAATTTTTAATACTACGTTTATTGGGTCTTTACAGAATGTCTAGTAGAGTCTAGCTGTCGACTAGACGACTTCACGCCAGTTCAGTGACTTGAGCCTAGCGGCCAAGGGGAGGAGTGATGCGGAGAGCTTATTTATCGCGGGAAAACTTGACTGTTTGCTGGGTTGCTAGGTTCCAACGTATAGTTCAGCTTATAAAAATATTACTGAATGTTGCTTGTACGCGGAGCTGTTGTCCTGTTTGACGAAGCCAATAAGAATCCTGCTGTCGTGATATTTGGTGCCCGTTATCGGTCTACAGACAGCTACGTTTTTGTCAGACGTAAATCACCCAATCATACGTGTTGCAATTACCTGCAGCGATTTCAAGGGTGTGTTGACACGAATCATTTTCGTGATATACCATCATCACTAGTCATGCAGGGCCGCAGTGGTCGAGGGGGCCGACCCCCGTGGCTCAGTTGGTTGAGCGGCCGACTTTGGTGCGAGGGGTTCTGGGCTCGATTCCCAGGTCTGGCTGGGTGTTAATTTGTGTTTGTCCAAATGGTCTCACGAAAAGTTACTGGGATCACGCAAATAAAGTCATATTAAAAGGGGGGGGGGATGCTTGGTGCAGTGATGATGCGGAAGATTCCGTCTCGCCACTGCACCAAACATTATATATATATATATATATATATATATATATATATATATATATATATATATATATATAAAGGGGTCAGACCTCTCACCTCCCACCAAGGCGATCCGGGGTCGATTCCCGGCGGGGCCGGTAGTTGTATTTTTATTATTGGTATTATTATTAGTAGTAGTATTGTAATTATTATAGGTATTATTATTAGTAGTCATATTGCTATTATTATCATTAGTAGTTTTGTTATTATTGTTATTATTAGTAGTATTGTAATTATTATAGGAAATATTATTAGTAGTAATATTGCTATTATTATCATTAGTAGTTTTGTTATTATTATTATTAGTAGTTTTATTGTTTGTTATTATTGGCATTATTTTTAGTAGTATTGTTATTGGTAATATTAGTAGTGTAATATATGCGTTTGTGATGCCTATATTGCAGTTATTATTGTTTACTGAAATTGTATGTGGGAATCGTACAGGATGATGCCGCTGGTCGACGGGTTTTCTCGGGGATCTCCCGTTTCCCCCGCTCACTCATTCCGGCGCTGCTCCATACACACATCATGTGACCCCCCCCCCCCAGCGCTAAAGACGTCGATGTTAAGCGCTGACCAAAATCTCTTCACTTCACTAGTCATGCGCATGCTGTCTTGTCCTAACCGCTTCTGCACTTAGTTCTTTGGGCATCTCGAGAAGTGAATTTTCTGCATTCGCCAGCAACTTTCGTGGAGATTACTGCAGGAGTAATTAAGGGAGATACTTTTGGACTATCCAATGGATACAGTAGGACCTATACTTAGGTATTTTGCCCAAGTTTATGTGTCCTTATTAAATTTTAATGTTATTTTCGATTTGTTTGAACCATTATATGATTGTAATGTAAGCACTAATATGTTAACATAATCTCATAAATCTTAACAAAAACTAAGCACTACTACAATATCCTAGTGAAATCCACACGAAGTCCAAGATGTGTATCGGACGTTCGGGATTTTCACGGGATATTTCTAGTGCGGTACATATTCTCCTTCCAGTACTTGGGAAAAAATTAATATTAAAAAAATTCTGTGCCTCTATTAGAATGCATGAAGGTAAAAAAAAAAGGTTTTGTGTTTGGTATAATTTAATTCAATTTCTTTCCAGTTTCGATCTCGGGCTTGTTACAGCAGATGTTTTATTTTCTCTGGTCGTCGCTTTGCGTGGCTGCACGGTCGGTGCAATCAACGGCCTGCTGTTGATTGATTCGTACGCCCTCTCCGGACCAATGCAGGCATAACCACTGGTCAGTGTCGGCTCGGTTACGCCTGATGATAGCCTGCAGCCTCATTTCCCCCCTCCTGCCCTTCCCCCTTACTGGCCCGTCCTCTTGGCCAACCACCCGGCCTCAACCTGTCAGGACCCGCATTTGCATCGGAACCTGAGCGTTCATTTGTCTGCGCTGTGGAAGGAAGCGGGGGTTACAAAAAAAATGAGTTTTCATCGCGGGGAGGATGCTTCAACTGCGTCTTCTTGGTCGTTGTTGCTGGCGTGTTTTAGAAGTAGGCGTCTCCGACTTGGGTTGTGTGTCGAAACATCATGCGCGCGGCTTAAGGTTGGTTCACGCCATCCTTCCATCGCTCCTGAGAATTAGTTTTGCTGTGGACCGACAATTACTCACGCGTTACTTCTGTCACTGTGCGTGAAATATGTTGTTATTACGTATTTCGTAGTTATGATGCCTATGAAAAAATATCGTGTGAGGCTACCCTAAGGCCAGGATATCACACATCGAACCGCAGACTTTTGTGATTGGGCGTCCGTCGACATCTGCGTACCCCGAATAGGGTCCTACAACAAGGTGGCGTCAGAACGAGAGGGGCGGGGGGAAACGGGAGATCCCTGAGAAAACCCGCCGACCACGGCATCGTCTGGCACGATTCCCACGTGCTAAGATACGGAAACCGACCCCGCCAGGATTCGAACCCGGATCGCTGGAAGACGAGCGCTCTAGCTACTGCGCCAACCGTAGTCCCTGTAAAACTAATTATTTGTGCATGGAACATTTAGCTAATTCAATGACCTTCATGTTAGAATTTTGTGGTCTATGCATATTCAAGCCCCTTCTATTCGTTCATTGTATGTTGTTCCAGTGAGCAGCAACTAGTGAACAAATGGCTGGGGCTTGAATATGCACAGGGCAGAGCATTCTTACATGCTAGTCATTGAATTAGCGAAATTAACCAACATCTACTATAGTAAGAAATTATATTCTATCATGAAATACGTCATGCTTCATTTAACAATACTTACAGCATTATAGAAAACTATTTCAAACTATTAACCGCTGATAATAAAAAAATTACTGTCCATACCATCACTCTGTTAGCACAAAGAATGTAAACCATTTTAGTTGACTGCAGGAGTAAGAATCTGATCTGTAGAAGTAAGAGTGTATCCTGTAGAAGAAACAACTTATGCCAGGTTGTACGTACACAAAACGTTTCGACAGCCAAACCGGTTTCTAGCCCCTATATTGTAATAACATGAGTTCTCTGTAAAAATTAAGTTGATCATTTTACTCATCAAGTGTATGGGTTTGCGGGAAACCTGGCTTCCGAACATGTGCTGTAATTCCCACACGATAGTGTATTTGACACTTGAACGGCTCGGAAATTTCGCTCGCACGTTACATAAAACTTCCATATAGGGCTTGCGTCAATATGTACTGGAAAATTACACTTGCAGCTGTATAACTTTCCTTTGCATGTGTGGAGTGATGTTCCCTTAATTGTAGACCTAATAAACTTCCGTTAGAGAAAAGTTACCTAATGTTTTTATAGTGTTATCGTGCAAAAATATAACAAACATATATTTTTTTCGCTATTATTAATCTGTAATATTTATCTTTAAGAGCGTCACCTACTACAGGCGGTTCACCTTAAACTGAGCACTGACCAACACTTATAATACTAATAATTATTATTTATTTATTTATTATGTTTAAAGTGCCATCCAACAGTCTTGCGACCAATAACAGGATGACACTAAACAAATAACACATACAAATACAGAAAACAAATACAGAAACACAGGATAAACAATTAAAAATAATAATAATAATGATAATAAAATTGTTTATATTCTAAGTATAGAGGTAAAGTTTTAAAGTTTTGAGAGTTGTAAAATGTTTTCACTAGTTTTTAGTTACATAGAAGTTTTCGTATATGAAATAGTAAGGATGAAGACATAATGTCTGTCAGAAAATTGTAAGCAGTGCTCAGGTTATTCTGAAAAGCCCATACACGCTTCAAATGCGTTGTAACGTAACAGGGAAATAAGTTTCTCTTACGAAACCATTTCTTCTGCGCCCATTGTGTCAATGTACGAAAATAAAACGCACTTCGGACAAGGGCGTAATATCATTGTTAAAACATCACTCTAAGTTGAAACACAATTTTAGGAACTCGCTGCTAAAACGGCCTTTTCAGACGTCCGTACTTCAAAATGCACTAACCGAACGCATGCGAAACTTAATATAAACATGTATACAACTTTGCTACAGACTTTCCGACAGTACAATGTTATGGCCACAGCTTAAAGCCCCTAAAGTAAAAATGGATCGGCGGAAATCTTGAAAGCTTGTTCAGCGCTTCTTTCGTTATGGCGGTATGGTATTTGATGCGCGCTTTCACCTAACTACGGAACAGAATACTTGCTGATAGAATTTTAGACACCATAAATATATTTTTGCCGTTACTGCTGTTACAGCAGTGGCGAGGCGTGGACGTGTTCCAGGGCAAACAGTATGAAACCCGACTATACACCTTGAACACGTGTCAGTTGTGTTGCAGAGACCTGGGTGTATTACTGAGAACTAGTTCGTCGTCTCTTACTGGCTGAGGAGTGTACCTGCCTCCACCAGTCAAATGGCTACACATGCAATTGATAGATCTGTACAGTCACTGCTAATCAACGCTTGCCCTAGAACACTTCACGCTTCACCACTGTGTTACAGATAGAATTCCAAGTAAAAAATTCTTATTACTTCATTAACTGCAATACGATCTGTAACAACAGTAACGCAAAATAAAGATTTATGGTGTCTAAAATTCTATCAATATGTATTCTATTCCGTAGTTAGGTTAAAGTTCCAAAAATTTAACCAGAAGGAAAAGGCACGAAATACAAAAGTTCAAGATGGTGACTCACTCACTCTTAAGGTGGCCGCCGAGCGGTATGTAGAACTTCGGTAGATAGACGATTATTAGAAAACTGTTCAATGTTCATGAATAAGTAATTTCTGTTTACGAATACCGCCCTGAGAACGTTAAAGACACTCCAATATCTTTTACGCATATTTTATCTCAAACAAAAGTGGCGAAAATTTGTGTTATTGCGGTCATTTCAGGTACCATGTGCATCGTATAGGTATAAGCAAAACATAAAATAGTGATTTTACCATTCAATGTTTCACAGAGATGATGGATTGGTGAAACGACTGCCCGATAGTTTAATTACTTGCGCTTAAAGGCTAAGATAAAGCGCGATGCGTGTGTTTCTGTCGACCTTACAACTTCTGCACTTCTAGGTCTCGGACCCGCAAAACACGTCCAAACAGACGGCCACCTTGAAACATACTGCGCGGTTATAGTAACCACCCCAACGATTTTTACCATTTACGATTCACTAATTGATAAGAAGCAATAGTGAAGTACTTTCCGTTATCGATGACGTCACACATGACACAGCTCCTATGACGAACGTTAAGAGTTATCTTTCAATAAAGGAGCTTTTGAAAACTCACCGGTGGAGTAGAGTATGTTATCTCAGTCACGTGTCTAGGGTTTGTAGATCACCAGGAATTTGACACACGCCCATGTTGCTTTTCAAGGTTCTACAATAGCGCGAATAAAAATAGAATACATATTTTGTAAAGAAAAAAAGGATGGGGTACAAAAGTACTGAAAAATTATTTTCTTTTTCAAAATGATTCTTAAACGATAATTAATAGTTCTTTACGACATTTTCATCATTTAAAATTTAAAAATACGTTTTTTTTAATTGTTTCTTAAAATTAAAAATAGATATAATTTACAATTTTAACATTAATGTCAGTATTAATTGTACTACTTATGTGAAATTTGAAGAGTCAAAAACTTCTACTAAATTAAAAAAAAAAAATTACTAGGGAATAATTAGTTTTTGAAATGGTATTAAAATTGAAATACATATATTTACAAATTACTTAGGGTTTTTTCGAGCACTTGGACTTATGCACGACTCAAAATATATGTTGACATGAAAACCACGTGAACGAAGTAGTCAATAGCTAGTAATGCAGTAAAAGGCTTTGCAACACTAAAACAAATTGTATGTATTCGCTGTATGCGGCAGGATACGAATATTTGATAAATAAGTCCGTTACATGAGTAAGATGCTCATTACTAAGATATGTTGTATCAGGCTCTTTTTATTACCTCCGTGGTACAAGGTAGTATTTTAGCCTTGCGAGTAAAAGTTGGGTGTAAAACAAAATCGTTCGAGACCTTAAAATAACTTACTGAAAAAGTTTTCTAATTCCATATCTGATTTATGTTTGTCAATAATTTTGCTCGCCTTAATTTTTCATTAACATTCTTATAACTAAGCAGTTGTTTGTTACTTTGTCATAAATTTTGACTAGAAATGTCGTTCCTCGTGCTTCTCAACTGCACCCTGTTGTTAGGGACTTTTTGTATTTCCTAGGCGACAAGGATGATTTTGGCACGCACGTCGGTAACATTGTAGCCTTTACTAGCAAGAAGCTGATCTGGTGCGCAAACTTTCCTGACTGACCTCTATGAGACAATAAGCATTCATCCTATCATATAATTTCATAACAATGAAGACAAAGGAAATCTGCCCATTCCTCTAGTATTCTGAACGTCCCCGTAGCGGGATTTGCTTGATACGAAATAGACGGTGAAAATTATAGCTTTTGTTGTTTTCGCCCTCTTAATGAACATTTCATACATGGAAAGTGACGTCATTAAGCTCAATTAAATGCTCAAATTAGGATGACCGTGTGTTACTGTGCTCTCGGTAATTAATAAATACAGTTAAACGTAATTTTACACGGACTTTGCGTAATGTTTTTTTTTTATTTAAGTACAGCGAATAGTAAAAATATGATTCAGCAAAATGAAAGAATTCGTACGAATTGTGTACCGTATACGTTTTCTGAGAAATAAAATTTAAAGGTAAATGCATAGCTAGAACATTTGATTACAATTTTATGAAAATATAAAACGCTGACATATGTAATCTAGTGTAATCAGAAAACAGCAATCACGGCAGTTCGCGGTAATTTGCGGCCGACTCATTCTTCATCTCTACTCAAGGCTCTGAAATGTCACCAATCTTCTCCTAGAGAGAACACACAGTTCAGCCTTTAAAGCATCGATTTATAATTTTAGGTCTCTTGAAACGAATTTACTTAAATAAGAAAACAGCATCCGTAGACATGAGATTTTACCTACTTCCAGAGTTTTTGTTTATATATATACACACACACACAAGTTAATAAATGTCGTGCTTTTTAGAAATATTATCATGCAACACTGGTTGAAAAGTTGATTACGTTTAATGAGTTTATGTGATTTGCAATGAAAACGCTCACGCGTTACTTCAGGTACTTTATGCTACGATATATATTTTATGATACATTACAGTTTAACTACACAAGATGCGGAGAGAGATTCATTGATGTAACACAATGAAAATAATTACAGGTTAGTGAATCGCCACAGGAATTAGTTATGATGTGAAGTCACGGTTATACTGCGATAGTATCTGGACGACCTGGCGCATCTTGGCGTAGTGACCCAGGTGAAGATATGGCGCGTATATCTGTCGAGCAATCTTTGATATCGTACATTTAACTGGTGCGCAACAGAACCTGGGTAAATGTTTGATCATAAAGTTGGCAAATATAATTATTTTAGGAAGTTGTGTTATAGTTTTTCCATATTGGCTACCAAAAACCTTTTGATTTCAATTGGTGTTTTTAGTATTTATCTACCCACCACTCAGTTTCCCTAGATAGACTGCCAGAAGCAGTCAAGTTGCCGTTAACCGACGTATGTAATGAATTATTGCCTCTCAGCGCAAGCCACATGGCTGGCGTGCATTGCTTTGTTATTAAATTATTATTTTTCCTATATGACTTTAAGCGGTGACCACATTGTTTCATTTGTGGCCAGAGTAGTTCAAAGTCTAACGTTTGTTTCTATAGTTGTGTTTTTTGAATCCAGTTGTTATTTCTACAGATACGGCACTGTTGATAAGTTATTTTCGGCCATTTTGAGGGACCCGAAAATGATGTTTGTGATAAACGTGCCGAATTTTTAAATTTCGACTTTTAAGTGAGTGTTATTTTCCTAGGTATGCAACTGTAATAAACGTTAAATAGTTCGGTAAAAAAATTGTAGTAACTCTCTGCGACGTATTTTGAGCGCAGGTAGGCAGGTCCCTTAACCACCGCACACCAACAAGCGGCAGTGGCAGGTGGTGCCTTATTGAAATTGCAATATGGAAACAACGTAATTCAAAGCCGTTAATAAGACATTTCTTATAACTAAGCACATTATCTTATAAATATTGTAACGAGATCGTCACAGGTTTTAAAGTTTATGTATGTTTAATGATATAACGAACTGAGAAAGACTTTGCTATTATAGAAAGCCTCAGAAGTTTTAATGTTTTGACAGTTCCCACCTTACTATAGTAATTTTTGTTCAACTTAATTAATTTAATGTTATTATTGTTTTGTGTTAGATTAAGAAAATCTCTCACTCCTAGTTATTTGTAATAGACGTTAAATTATCTAAAAGCTATTTAAGATTGTTATGGAATTTCTGAGAACACTCTTATAACTTTTCTTCTTCGAAAATATTGCAAATATTTTATGAATATGTTAATATTATCAAAGTTTTACAAAATTGTTTATTTAAATATTTTCTTAATTTATTCTAACATCTGCTAAATAATTTTAATGTAAATTTGAAATACTTGTTTAAAATGTTTTACTACCATATGATTGTACATATTATAATTATAGTTTAACTTACTAGGTATAGAGTAATTATCTGTTCCAGAGAGGTTTCTCTGAACAGATTGCAGGTTTTATACCTCTTTTGTTGATTGGTTGCCAAAGCAACGGCTTCCAATTTGGAGAAGAACATAGATTATATGCTTTTTTGTACAGAGCAGAGAGAGTTCCCTGAATTTTGCTAGGTGAAGCATGCGGCAGAATCGGCCCAGGAGAAAATGGAACATTTTCATTTCTGCCGTCAACCTAAGGTTAGACTTTGGAACTCAATAGATAGAGGACAGTATGTCCGTCAGTTTTAGGCCCGTCATCAGTAAAATAATTAGGCTAATTATTGAAGTGTCATGAAGATGACGAGACCTTCAGCCTACATTGTAAGGATAGCCATGTTGAATATGTATGCCTGTAGCGTCCCCACGCTTACCCATCTTGTGTACAATGCCGACCATTCCAAATATTGACTTGAAAATTCAAATCAAAATTTATTTCATAAAATTTTTCGTCTACTAATTTTAAATGAGTTTGGTGTGCCTAATTTTTGCCAACGAGCTCAAACCCAGAGGTCCTGTGTCAGAATATCATGTAAACCGACTGAGCAAACATACATACTTGAAATTAAATTTTAATTTTATCCCTAGCCGGAATTTTAATAGAACCTAGTATCAACTTTAACAAAACTCAAGATATTTTCTACTTTATAGTAAATTGTGTCTAAACTATGTGTTTAACCAAGGTTGAGAGATATTAGAATTTTTCTTTTTATTTATTTTCATTTTCTTCAATAAATTGTTCTATCAATTGAGATGTGGTGCCTATGTTTTAATGAAGAAATTACAAGAATCTACATTTTGGTAAGAAAAGGTATCTCATGCAAATAGAAATTAACTTACAAATTAATCTTTTCTCAACTCACCTTAGTCACCTACACACAGAAAGTCACACAGACATCATCATCACTAATAATAATATTAGAATATATATCCATCAAAGACTCTTAAAAATTAACTGGTTAATTACTATTACCTAAAATTTTGTGACAAACTTAAGTAATGCTTTTTCAGTTAATTTTAACACCCAAAATAAATATAGGTGTGCAGGCATGTACACTGTTAAAAATTTCCGTAAATTCACGGAAATATTTACAGAAAAGTACTGTAATTTTACGGAAGTGGCTTCCGTAATATTTTGTTTACGGAAATTTGTCCATATTGCCAGTTTACGGATGTTTGACCGTAACTTTCCATAAATTCATGAAAATATGTTTCTACAATTTTAAAGTGTATTTTACTGTGTTTCTTAAAAAAGTGGTATTAATAATCACTATGAATCCTGGATGTCATATACAAAAGTTTGCTCTTATAAAGTTGATATCTTACCACCGCATGGAACTCATTCACTCATAAGTTGTCACTGTGGTTCAATGGTTAGAGCTTCTGCCTGGCAGTGATAAGGTCGTGTGTTCGAATCCCAGCAACTTCGAAAAATTTTCGGGTTACTAAATAGTGCGTCAGAATCTCGATATCACATAGCTAATAAGAAAATGTAGTATTTGTAGAAAATGGAGTGCTAGTATATTACAGAAATTCAAATTTTTTGCGGAAAATGGATTGTCCGTTAGTTTACGGAGGGTTCCGTCACCAAGAAAAACTGAGTGTCCGTTACTTTACGAAGATTTCTGGATAATTTTTTGCCAGTACTTTTCCGTAATTTCACGGAAATTTTTTCTAACAGTTTATTCCTTATGTATAATATGGGTATGTTTATATGACTACGTATGCAATATAACATACAGACTGTGTCATAACGAAGTGTGTTTATATCGTGTGTTGTCAGCTTGTTAACAAGAACGTCGAAATTGTGTTCACAGTATTCCGTAGTGTGAACAACATCAGGAATAAAACTTACTTAAAAATCGACTGTGAAATTACATTTATTTAAATTTAATATACATTGCATGTTTATATTAAGAGTGTCAGTTACCTAGAGCGCTTTTGCACGTTAGACGCTCGTATGCGAAGGAGCTATAAGGGCGGTCTTGAAGCGGGAATCAAACGCCGCATCGCCACAACAAGCCGGGCACTGATAAACTAGCGTGCAACTACCGCCGATCATTTTTACTATGGAACTTTAAGCGGTTAATCATATAATTGGTAGAATTTCTTTAGCAAAGTTCAATGCAGGATTCTTTCTACGTTTTGCATACATTCAGTTAGTAGGCTACATATTGTAGTACGGCAGCCTGAATAGGCAATTTATAGCTACATTATGTCTCCGAAACTGTATTTTTAATGAGCACGGAGTCTTAACAGTGTTATTTAGTTCTTGTCGGAGGTATGTTTTCTTTTCGTACATTGGTACACTTGGCATGTGTGAATTAGTTTAGTAAAATAACGTATTCCTCCGCACATAAAAACGCATTAACGGCATGTTATTCAGCAATTCTGATGACCGTGTATTTATTTTTCATTTCTACCATATAATTATTTTTCTTATTTTAGACACAAAATGTGACTAAATTTGGCTCTTATGAATTTTTTTTTATCTCTCATAGTTTTTACGTAATGGCTTGTTAAAGTCAAAATTTGCATGTTTCCGATTTAAGGACTGCAGTAAAACCAACTGACATACCAAACAGAAAAAATTCGCAGTGAATAAAGACGTGGCAGGCTACAATGTCACGTACATAAAAACGAAGAATAAACAATTTTCGTATTTAATTAAAAATGCTGAAATTTAAAATTACAATTTTAAAAATTCAATTTTTTTAATACAAAAATAATATTTTGTGATTTAACATAGCTGAACTTGTAGCCTACAACATGGTAGTTCACTGTGAATTTTTTTAGTTTGGTAAGTGAGTTGGTTTTAGTGTCGTCCTTAAAATTTAAACATGCAAATTTTGGCTTTAACGAGCCATTACGCAAAAAAGTATTTTATAAGAGAAAAATGTAGTAAATTTTGTGTCTAAAACAAGAAAAAATTGGTATAAATACAAAAATAAAAACATAGCGATGAAAATTGCGGTCGAAGCGCCCTTAAGCGCGTGTAAGACGGCGTCCTTAAGCAACGATACTCTTAATAGGGTCGCTACCATGAAAGAGCAAGTAGTTATTTACAAGGAAAAATAAAATAACGTCTATTTTCACGGTAACACTACTTCCTGATTATTTGGTTTACTGACAAGCTGAAAAAGTATTTTCGACATGTATTTTCATAAAAACACTGCGTACTCTCTCACCCTGTCTGCAAAGTGATGCCTAACGAAAGGGCCTAAATGAAGAATCCAATTACTCTATTGTGTAGTTTAGCAAATATACACTAAAAATACCTATAGAATAAGACGATTCTCTCTAGTTGATACTTTTTTTTTAACGATATTAATGATTACGCCTAAACGAGAGCATATAAAAAATCTGTCTGGCAGTTTTGTTTAAGATCGTCTTCTCCAAGTTGGCTCATATTTTTCGAGACAATAAATACTATGGTTTTAACTGATTATGTAATTTACGAAATTATAGTTAATTGACTTTTTCGTCGAAACCGTATAATTTATTGATTTAAAATAAAAGTAGCTGTCACGGCAAAAACCATTTTAAACAAAAATGCCATCATAGACATATATTTGATATCTACTCTACTTTGAGCTACGCATAAAACACAAGAAGCTAAAGAGCGCTGCCGTAATAGGTGGGTGCAGAGAAGGTAACTTTCCAGTCATGTTAGCAGAGTTCAACAAACCTGGTATGGTAACAATGCACGCTGTTGCTGCAAGCAGTGGTAGGTAACTCCATCTGTAGGGTCATATCACAGAATAAATAGGAATACAGAAGTGAAATCGCTGGTAGGACGACGAACTCGGTCACACACGCCAAGAACGTGGCTTCACTGGCCAGCAACATGGCGGAAACAGCTACCACCAATCAGCGTGTGGTGGCTGCCCTGCTAGCCGGCAGCCAGACCAATAGTAAACATGTAGTAACATGCAGGAACCAAACACACACGGGGCTGGTATCAGCAATACTCGGGCAACCAATAAGAAGCGAAGTTCGCCCGTATCAAATGAGCCGCCACGTCATTTCACGTCTGTATTACTATTTAGTCGGTGGTCACGTTACACGTCGTTAGATATGGTGAAATTGCGTAAATTCAATGACCATCGTGTTAGAATCTAATATCCTATGCGTACTCAAGCCCTGTATATTCCTTCATTGTCTGCTGTTCCACTGAGTAGCAGCTAGTGGACAAATGGTCGGGGCTTGAGTATGCATAGGATATTGGATTCTAACATGCAGGTAATTGAATTCGCGAAATTTAACCATCTCTGCACGTCGTCCCTCATATATCTCTGGTTTTTATATACTTGGTAGTTGGCGAAGTGCTGCCATCACATCCAGTAATCATATCCTTGGTTGAAGCAGTGCAAGAAGTTTCCTTGACGTAGTGAGCGGTTCACTGAGCCTGCAGTGGTTTCAAGGGTTGTGTTTACACGAAATATTTCAAGGGTTATGTTGACACGAGTACACCTGCAGCTCTGCTTCATGGTTATTGGCAGTGTGTCTGTGGGAAGTGAGGTCTCGTATTAGACGTCGCCAATCACAATAAGGTTCCAGCAACACCACACGTCTGTGATTTACTGGTAGAACCCCAAGACATGTGGCAGTACAACATCCAATCACTGGCTATGAAGCAGAACTGCAGAGGTTCACATGAGGCACTGAAACAAACTGGGGGAGAATTATTTTCGCGGAAAGTTCGTGGCCCTAGCGATATACCATCCAGATACATTCCACGTCAGGTTGAGCACCAAAAATGTATACTTCATAATCACGCGTATGATTATCTGGCGGCTAACACGAACCGATTTTTGACTGCTGCAAACCAGTAGTAGTAAATAAGGAAATAATTCGTAGATCTATCGCGTGCTATTCGTTTCTAATGTTGTAAGCCAATGAATAGTCGACTGTATAGGACTGAGGAATCTAGGCTACTGCCAGATGAATCCGCGAAATTGACGTACCTCTAACCATTATCTGTAATCATCGTGTGTCCAACCACTTGACTCAGTGGTAGAGACCCTGGGCCGTATGCCAAGAGTCCTGGGTTCGATTCCCAGTCAAAGAAAAAATTACAGTTACCTCGCCGCACTCAGGACTGGGTGTTGTGTTGTCCCATCATCTTCATCCTGGCCTACACTCTAAAAAATAGTTAGTAAATATGCCACACGTGCTTATAGGAGCCATAAGATAGTGGGCATAGCATAATTGTTTCCCAGACATGCATGGTAGCACCCCTAATCTTTTTTATAAAACAGCCAAATGTATACTGAAGTTACCTGGCTTGCATGTTTACAAGCCGCAAGTATGAAAACTGCCCCATACTGCGTTTAGGTTAATTACTTCCTAAACATTTTAGGAAAAATTCTTTACAGTGTAGTCACGCCATGGGTTGAGGTCCAACGTACTTCCTAGGCGAGTCTTAACAACAACACACGTACAAGACGTAGAATATTGTAGTTTGGTATAGCACTGTTTCTAATCCCCTCAGAGATTGATACTTAGAAATTAGCGTGTTAATAAAAAAAATGCTTTAACACCCTGCGCTTGTGAATATGTGTACCTGGAGAGTACATTGTTGAGAGAGGTCCTTTATGCAAGCAGCAACCCATTTACAATTAGTGCCATCTGTCCTATTTAAAGTAAGCGTTCTTAACCGAATACTACGAATGTTCATTTCATGAGCGACACACTAAGCCTTCCCTGCAAAATTATTTTGTAGTATACACAATACAGTTTTTTTTGTGGCCACAAAGTTGTAGAGGTGACAACAAAATGTTTTTGTAGTGACCACAAAATAAATCTCACGGGGTGAATATCCACAAAATATTTGTTTTCCCATACAATAGCTTTCCATTCTAGGAGCCACAAAGTTCCAACTTTTGTAATAATATATTTAGACTATCTGTTTTTGAGAATGCCTTACTCCCCAGTAGCAACGTTTGGTTGCACTTGGTTGAATCAATATTGGCACAACATTGAAATGTCACATGAAACAACGTAGATCCAAAATTAATTTTTGTTGGATTCTTACTAATTTCCTACGTTGGCCCAGTGTCACTGGATTGTTGAAATTGTGTGTGTAACTTATGTAATGCCAACCATTTACCAACGTTGGGCCAACATTTATCTACATAAATACACACAAAACTGACTCTACAAAAGTTAAATTAAGCACAATATTCATAATTATTTTATTTTCAGAGTTCTTGTGGGTTACACTAATTATTAAATTCAGTAAAAAACATTTCTACCAGAATCGAAGTAGATTCAGACCACAGCCAGAGGTTGTGGGGGAGTCCTTGCTACTAGGCATCCATTGCCTTACCAATTACTCTACGCTGCCACATATTGACTAACGATATATGGAAGACAAATATATTGTTAATAGTTGAACTTACAACAACAAAGAAAAATACGTATATTTTGCTAATGATATGTTTTCCAACTATTCCAGTGTTCAGCCAACCATCATATCAAATATTTTCAGTGGTTGGCTTACTGTGGGTTACGCAGTGTTAACCCAACGTAAATGCGCATATCTATTGCCAACGGCGTGTTTACCAACTGGTATCTAACAATTAAACAATAAATTAAAATTTACAAAAATAGTGTCTTTAATATTGTCTTGCATTTTCTAATCTAATGGAGTTGTTTTCAGAAAGAAACACAATTTGTGTCACTGGCGGTTTACAGACTTATTGCCAACGTCAGCCAACTTCCAAACAAAAGACTTTATGTGGTTGGCATAATGTGGGTTATACAATGTAGGATCAAATTTACTGAAAACAACTTTCACCTAACCGTTATAAACATGTGTGTTGTTTGAACCATGTTGGTTCAATGATATATTATATATCCTACACCAACAGTATGATTACCAACTTGTTACAAACGCTCAGCCAGCCTGCACACAAAACATTTCTTATGAGTGTGTAATATATGCGCCAGTGATGCCTTTATTGCAGATATTAGTGTTTACTGAAACTGTATTTATTAAGTTAATTTTTCAACACTTTAACGTTAGTTCACTACCCTGTTATTTACTTTATGAACTGTAATTAGTGATAATTATTGTTATTGTTTATTATTATATAATCGATCATGGTATTATACGTAAGTCATGACATTTTTTTCCGAAAAAAGGAGTAATTTAGGTTGTTTCAAAATTTAGGGTCTATATATCTATGCTATAAGCAGTATTGTCTTTGGAACAAGGAACAAGGAGGGATCGCCCGTTTAGAGAGGTTTTTTTTAAAGAGAAGTTCTCTCTGGGAGACCAAGCGGAGTGGGCGTAATGGCTGGAAGGCTACGAGGCATACAAAGAACGATGACGACTTCGCCTTTCTGAGTCATTCCGAAGGAAGATCATCTGGGTGAGCTGGATGCCCGTATTACCCGGTCGACAGAAGGACTGGGGCCTGCCTACTACAGAAGATCGGTAACGTCAAATGATCATGTTACTGTGGTAGGGCCAGCCAGCACTACCGTAATTTTTTTATCAAGACTTGTTGATTTACACACTGAGATCGCCGACTGGAAGTGCTGCAGTCTGGCTCTGCGACGGGGATTATCTAGTAGCCTAGGTCTTAGGGCTTCTGTAGTTAGATATTTGTTTATATTCCTCCAGTGTTTTTCCTTGCTCCACCGCCAACTTGACAGAATTTTGCAGTATATTGTTTATAATTATTTCCTATTCCTGCTTCAAATTTTAACATAAATTAACGTATGCTACCATCTTGTGAATGTTCTGGAATGGTCGTCGATGATTAAATATTACGTGCGATACTGTTATTTCCTGTCTATAGTAATATTCAGTTCCTTTAATGTAGGATTCTAATGTCATCTAAGAATACCTGGAACGGATCCACGCCATCTTGTTTGAACCCTGAGATAATTTTCTTGCAATTAATTAAATGAAGTTTATCGTTCTGTGAGTGCAGGTATTGGTTATTTCAAGTCTCATGCATTCCAGTATAATTATTACAGAGTGAATCTATTTAACACAAAAAACACCACATTCGGCATAACGTGGGTTATGCAACGTTGGATCAACATACTGGGAACAACCTATTATTCAACAGTTGGATTTCCAACGTTGTTCCAACGTATAACTAGCAGAACAAAAGTTACCTAGTATTCATTTTTTTCAAACTAAGTAACCTTATTATATTATTAATTGAATGAATGGTTATGGTATACTTTTAAAACGTGACTTTGAACTCTTTGTGTTAAATGCTGGTTTTGCAACGTTGGCCTAATGTAATTATACAAGCTAAACCCCAACAGTATGTTTACCAGCTTGTTGCCAACATTCACTCACAAAATTTAAATAACGATATTTTGGTCTTCCGATATGTTCAGACATTTTCTACTTCAGTATAACTATTTTCAAAATGTTGCTTATTCATTGCAATAATAATACATTTTCGAACATATTGTCTGGCATACTACATTGTCCCAACGTTCGATTTATGTGTGTTTTCCAACACAACGTAATGTCAACGGCTCCAACAAATTTTCAATGTTGGCCCAACGCTGGTTGCTACTGGGGCTACTTAACATCGCCAAGCACCGCTTAAATGCAAGGCTCTATGTTCTACACAAATGTAACATTTTTGTTATCTTTGGCATAAATAATATTTATATCAGTTGCCTACAACAATCGTCATTCGCTAGACATACGTGCCTTCCGTAGATACTGGCATTCCCAATTATTTAATATGGAGCGAAATATAATAAATACTGTCTGAATACACACATATAATATCAGACAGAAATTTATAGATTTAGCTAATTGTCAAGGAATAATTTGTCTCGTGACCTATAACATAGGTGTACGCTTTTGTGTACATACATAGTCCATTCGTCATTTACATTATAAATTAAAATAAATGATTAAGAAATGCTTACCCACGGTTTTTCACTAATTCAATGCGAAATATTTTCAACCAATTAGATATGTGTAAATAAAATACGCATTTACTTTATTTACGCTAATTTATTACTATTGTTATTTCAGTTATTTAATTTGTTAATTTGCTCTCCTAACAATCATTATTTAAAGACTTAATCTGCTAATATTCACAGTTGCAAGTGTTATTTAATTGCTTTGAAATGTATCTGCTCCGTCGGGAATAAGTGAAAAAACATATGTAAGTAGTGAATAATAACTTATTTTCGATTTACAGTGTATTGTAAATAGTATCTGCTGAAATTATTAACTAATTCTGCGCTAAATTATTACACAAATCAAGCTATTAAGGGGATGGAATGATTGTATGTCCCTTAGAGTATTAAAAAATTTTAATGTAAATTTTGTTGAGTCAGTAACATCTTTTTCACTTCAATAGCGCTTTAGTACTAAAAACATATGTACGACATCACAGGAATTGGCTATACCTTAGAAGAAAATACAGTGTGTATGTCCTAGTTCACGGAGACAAAAGTCAGATACGTTTAAATAGTGTAACATTGGGACTTACTACCGGGAACCAAAAACACAAAGGCCTAACAATTTGTTATTTCACAGCTGAGACTGTAAGAGTACAACAGACGCAAAAAAAATGGCCTAACAAACACAAGTGTAAGGGACATTCCCATGTAAGTTGTTCAAGTTCATTCGCACGGCTGCCAACTAGATGGAGCTGCATCGTTCTGTTCATAATATTCGAAATAAGAAGCTCAGACCACGTGTTGACAAGTTTCTGTTGGGTTAAGTGGTTCTACCAGATATATCGTTGCCAACATGCCGGCTCGAATAGACGTCGAGGATGGCTTCTTTGTTCGTGTTAACTTCACTGACGATTCAACGTCACTTGTTCTTGGACTACAGAGCAGACACGATGTAAGGATACGGAGATATGCGTGCAGAACTAGAAGTTAACACTTATGGCGCAGACTGGTGTGTATACAGAATAACTGGGTTATTCTTCTCCGTAAACAAATTAGCATCTGTGTACTTGGACTATACGCGTGAATTTGCTATGACTAGAGACACAATTTGATGGCGAAAAGGTTTTTAGCACAAATTGGTTTCAATTAATTTTGTGCACATCTGTAGCTCTGCTTCATGACCAGTGATTCGATATTTTAACTCTCACTTGTCTTTGGCTTCTACTGGCAAATCACAGACGTATGACGTCACGGTTGCCTTATTCTGGTTGACGCAGACAAATGACAGACGTGTCTGAACAAAAACACTCTGCCGATAACCATGATTCACAGCTGCCGATGTGCACGTAAGACATGAAAATCGTTGGAGCAATATTCTTTTCGCGACAAAATCTATGACGTTCAGCAATCTTCCAAGAAGATACAACACCGTCTCAGTGTTGGCTGGATGAGATGTTCCGCCACCTCGGTCACTAATCATAACCGCCTTGACTAAACACTGAGAGGTCGCAACAGAAAGAGGATGCGCGCTGCCCCTTCAATAAATCCTCCGAGGCCGTCACGACTTGCGGCGCGTAATAAATAGTATTTATCTAGTTGCAGCGACTGGCCGTTCGGAGATTGATGGCACGGCGTATTACCGCGAGATAGCGCAGCAGTCCGGGGTGATCATCTACTGCGATACGGCATTCTCTGGGAAATAGTGTTGGCAAGGGGGAGTGGGTGTCCCGGGAGGTGGAGTGGGGTTACGTAGGGTTGTGAGTGGTGGGGGAGGTGGTTGCAGGGGAAACATTTGACCTCCTGGGACGATCAGTTGCGTGGTCGTGGCGGCGCATCAAACACACCACACAGGAGTAATAGATTTGCTTTCAACACGTGCAGGGATGCCGAAACATGAAGTCCACCGCGGCACATCGTGGCTGTCCATGTCTTGGCATTGCCTCCTCACGCTCTTTACTCTTTATCTCCCCCCTCCCACTTCTCTCTCTCTCTCTCTCTCTCGTCAGCTTCTCCTTCATCCTCCTCTGTTTCGGTTCTTCACGACTGAAAATGTTCAACGGAAATCTGACTACCGAAGAAACAATATATCTTTCTTATGTTGGAATGTGTTCTTTCGAGAAATATATTTTTATACTACCCAAAGCCTATAAACGTACATTAACACTTAAATTACAATCATTGCTGGTGTAATACCATACAAACAATATTTACTGTTGAAACACATTTCATGGCACACCATGCAGTACGTGCTCGTGGTTTGAAGCTCGTGTTGGACAAAATAAATAAGTAAACACGTCCAAATAAACACACCTCGTAGGTTTTTATATTTCTGCAAGAAACTCTGCACAACGGTGAAAATACTAACTGGGGAGGTCTGCATTTTTACGTTCTCCGTAATAGAATTTCATCCAAGTGAAATTCGGTTAATTCATATTTGAGTCACATGACTACAAAGTTGGAAAATTCACGTAATTTGTACTCGCGGGGAGTCAGTGCTTAATAGCCTGATTTTCAGTTCTTGTGAGGAGTGACATGATGAAATAAGGTTTATTGATTTTCGCGTAAAGAATTTTGCATCAACTAGTATCATAGTCTTGTTTAAACAGCTATTGCTCTGCTCCATGGTTATTGGCAGCGCGTTCTGTGCAGAGACGTCTTTCATTTGACTGCACCAGTCAGAGCAAGGTTACTGCGACACCACATGTCTGTGATTTGCGGGTAGAGAGGGTAGGAGTCAAAACGTCCAATCACTGATCTTGAAACAAAGTTGGAGATGAGTATGTAAGGCACTGAAACTAGTTGGCGCAAAATTATTATCGAGAAAAACAGGAGTCCTTAATTTAACACGAAGTATTTCTAAGTGTTTTCATAATTATGTTATTTGATGAGGTGTCCTTAGCAGTTTCCCTGTGAAAAAATCTTGCCACTACCAGACAGGCAGTGTTTCAAACCACCTCCTGCATGAATCCTAACTCATCTGGTCGGGGAGTTATCTGTCGAATCTCATAGGCAGGCCAATCCATGCCATTAATTATTTTTCATAGCATGGTTTGGGTGATCGCCGGCGATTTCCATGGCATTTGAATTTCTTCACGATAAAATTCATGTTCTGGCACCCCAAAATCCTGAGCGTTGAGGAGTCCCCAGCACCATGATTGCCCACGGCCAACTCTTTGGACTAGGAGGCAGATATCCGTTTGGTGTATACTTCTTGCATCAATTTTGTGGTGTGTTGAGTGTGTCGTATAAGAGTGTGTCGTGTGATTCAATGCGCTTATACACCAGACATAGGGACCGCCCAATATTTTATCTACATTTTGAAGTCACTCAAAAGAAACTTTCCGGCGGTGCCTAGTGGAGGCAGTGAGTTTTTTTTATCTACGAGAGACTATTCGAGACGCATTATTATACCTTTCCGTTACCTCGGATCTTCATGCCTCCGCCACTAGTCATGACAATACAGGGCTAAAGCTTATCAGATCAGCAGATCTCGTCCAAGACAGGACGAACCCCGTAAGCTAGTAAGGAGCGACATGTTTTCAGAACATACATGTCCGGTTCTCCACTCCTCCGCCCATCCTGTACCTGATCCCTAAGGCTTAGCAGGAGACAATGAAAATAGCCATTAAATGCCAGCTTTAGTTTTCGACACTCTCTAGGTTCCGAGGAAAACTCTACCAACCATCAAGTTAAGCTTGGGAAAATATGTCCTTCCTCTCGGCCACCATTTATCTAACTTCTAAGTAATCTGATTTCCCAGGGTGTGAGTAAACGGAAACAAAAAGAGTGGGTTTACCACTTTAACTGTCAGCCAGCGCTCAGCCCATACACAGCTGATTTGCATTTACACAGCTTCATATTCCAATGAAGCTTATTATCTTCAGTCCGTAGACCTCTAGCGACAAGGTACCACCGCCAGGAGCGCACCATTACGAGCTGTCCAGGTTGCGCACGATTCTCCTAGGACGTATGTAGCAGCGCCGGAATTTGTTAAAGGGGAAGGGGCTGTATTCGTGAGAACCTCGAGACCAATGACATCATCCAGCATGATCCCCACGTTAGAACACTCGGGTTGAACCCACCGTCAATGGAACTCAGATCGACTTAAGCCTATGATATGCTAATGATGAACAGCTAAAAATTTATATTTTCCAGTGAGTATGTAGCCGTAGGCTATAGTTTACAAACTGAGTGAACCTGATTTAATATGTAATGACTGTTGCGTTCTCGTTTGTAGTTACAAACAAAACTTTTGAAGAGGAAGTATAGTCTGCTCTATTGACGAGACCTAACAGAAAATTGAGTAGTTTGTGAGGTTACACATTAAATTCCGTGCAATTAGCTCATTTAGTGTATTAATTGTAAAACACCGGACTGGACTCAACTTGGACTGGCTCCAACATGGAGCGAACCGAAAGCGAACGTGAACTGAAATGCTTGTGAATCGGGAATTTGCAGAAGGGACCAAGCCCAATTTTTGAGCAAATTCAGGTTATACGAGATTCCGACTCTCCAAATCATTCTCTTGGCTGTCAGCAACAAAAGTAACCAAATACTATACAAGAAATACGTTAAACGGACTAGTTCATGAATGTGCCAGTAGCACATTATTTTGTTTATGATTTACATGATTATTGTCGATGAATCAGTTTCCATGTGGTTTAGTAGTTTTTCTACTAGCGTATACTAAGGTTCTATCTAATAATCTATACTAAGGACATTATGATTTATCTGATAGTGTAATACATAACAATGCTTTATTGGTATAAGGCACTGTGTGGTGTTGTGTTTACAATATATGTTTCTATGTATCATATTATTAGTTTTTCACTAGAATACACCAACATTGCACTAATATCTACTCAAGATTATGTGCCATTGTTAGAAAGAACGTTACTTATTTTTAAAAGGTACCAATTCCAATAACATTATTAATTTCTAAACAATAAAATACAAAAGTTTTCAATGTCAATTATGTTTCATATTATTACACACACACTATAAATTCAAGTTATCCATTTTTTATAACCTGTTTCACTCTCAAATCCCCAATAATAAGTTTTGTTGTTTCCTAACTATCTACTCACTTGGACTTGGTCCGTTTTGCTAATTCCTGATTCATTCATAGCACAATTTCCATCCAAACTGACATGTAAACATGGAATGAGCCCGGACTAAACATTGTGTATATACATAGTTTGGCTCAACATCGAACGAATAAACAAATGGCAGTCGCTGAACTAAGAGGAGAATAATTGTAACATATGCAGTTTGAATTTATTCGTCGGAATATTTGTTTTGTGTTAGTCGGTACTTCACAGTATTTTCAGAATATTAAACAGTTATATTTACCTAGCTCATGGGTGAGACTAATCCTATTACTGGTTAGAAAGTTCAATGTTAAAAGCTTGGCACAGGGACAATTTCTGCCGCTCGAGCGCTGGTGTCAATAAGAGGTGTAAACTGGCCAATCACAGAGCTTTCCTGAATTTTAAGTTATATGAAGTAGGCCTACATAATTTGAAACAAAAACGTGGTTTATCTTTTCACTTCAAAATTAAATTTAATTACTTCTCTCCTTACCAGGCCTAGTTAAAATGAATTTCGCTGTGGTTTCATACTTTTATTAGGCACATTAGAGATGTAGCACTATTAGAGGCAGAATATTCCCTGTACCAAACTCTCCCATAAAAAAACACATATTATTTTCAACCTGTAGTAGACTTTACCTTTTCCACGGCGATTCTAACCATTTACACAACCAAAAAACCGTTCAACATGGCGACCACTTTGCCTTCGTTCAGTTCAATCTGATGAACGTTTAAAGTCGAGTGAACGTTTTAATCCGGTTTCTATACTCCAGTATCCTCGCCGACTGAAATTTTACCATAAGCGCAGTAACTGAGATTGACGCATGCAGACGGTCAAGGCGAGTCAACTGAATTTTAGGTTTCGTCAACAGAAAAAGCATTAGGGACGGTGGCACAACACTTCACACAGTAACGGGAATTAAGGTATGAATCGACCATGGCCTTTGATAAGGCTTTTATAAGAGACCATCCCAGCATTGTCTTGATAAAGTTCAGAGAACCAAGGAAAATCGAAATCGGGATGGCCGAAACCGGAAATCGAACCCAGGTCCTTCATAAATTATGCTAAATGCTGTAGCCTAAACAAGGAGATTGTGGTTATTTAAAAAACATTTTCACGCTACAGTACATCTTACTTCATCCAAAATTCTTACTCTACGCGTTTCTTCACGACATAATTTCTTCCTTGCCTCATTCCTTTGCTCTTCCTCACACCTACACCAGAATGTTGCCAACCAACACAGGACCAGGAACGTTTGAAAATTGAAATTACTTCCGCACTTTTAAGGACTATGAATATAGTTCGAAAATTCTTTTAACTACCTCTTATTCTTTTTACGATTGGTTAGATGAGAAATATTTCTCACTCGATCTCTCTCTCGCTCTCTCTCTCTCTCTCTCTCTATATATATATATATATATATATATATATATATATATATATATATATATATATATATAGTTCACATATATAGTTTATTGTTATACAATAACGTTGAACGATTTTGGTAATCACCAACGCAAATCTTACGTGCATAAGCCAAACAACGATAACTTGACCCATTACCATAAGACCTACCAGATGGCTCTTTTTGCAGACGGTAGATAGTATAATATACATACCAATACAACAATGAAACGTACTTCGTCCTTAAGGCACATGTACAAGTCCGTTAACAGACGTCTCCAATAAAGTAGATGTAAATGTGGAAATATCAGCCTGTCAGCAACGATCGACACGCTCGACAAAGCCTACTGTTGAGGAAGGGTCACAGAAGCGTTACTCGCTGTAGTGTTTTAATGATTAAAATAATCCTTGTGAAAGTAGGTTTGTGGCCTGAACCTTTTGTGAGCAAAAATTTATTACTTTAATGCGTTTTAGGTTGGCTATTTATGAGAACAAGGTTATGTAACTTTGATTCCTGAACAAGAGATAACACCACAGTAATGCGTTACAGCGGCCAACTATTTGCTAAAAAAAAATTTCAAAACTGTTTTCTAGGATTGCTCTTTTTTTCGGAGTTTACCTCCAAATTCCAGCGGAATTAAATAAACATTTTCCACGTTAATTTCCCTACCGGGCCATTTATCTTAACGCGTTAGTCGCATTGTCCACGGCTGCTGTAGGCATATTTCACGTGAAGTAAATTTGTGGGCCAGCATTATGCTTAGAAAACAGACAGCGTATTTTGAAGTACGGCAGCCTGAAAACGCCGTTTTAGCTCGGTTAGAGTGCTTATAAACAGCGGTTTAATGAGCATGGTGTCTTAAAAACGATATTGTTCGATGTATGTTAGATTTTCTTACATAGGCACAATGGTCAAATGTGGAATAGTTTTGTAAAAAATAATTTAACGAACATACAGTAACGAATTAGGTGGCGTCCTTAAGCATGCTCAAGGCCGTTAAAATCATATTTTTATATCTTCCTAAAATAGTGTTAGTTTTGTAGACGGTACTTGTGAGTACAGTCTCCTCACAACGTTTTATTTGGAATCTTTCAAATAAACGCAAAATTACAGGGGAAAAGTGGCAAACCCAGTAATTTTATAAAAATTCAAAATTTGTTCACTGTGAGGTATTCAAATTTCTAATTTCGTAGCATGTTATTTCACTGTCAACTATTTTGTTTAAGTAAGTCAACTGGTTCTTACTATTTTCATGGCAGCGTGACATGCGAATTTCGACTTTGACGCACAGTTATGAGAAAACTATGCGAGCTAAAATAGTTTCGTAAAAGGTAACTACTCGCAAGTATCATCTACGAAGTTTATGCTATTTCCTAACAATAAAATATGTTGGTACTAAACGCACTTCGATATCTTTTATACGGTATGTTTTAAACCGAACAATGTGCGAAATTCAAATCTCACCGGTAATTATAGAAGTTAATGGAAGTGGTTTCCCTAAAGCACTAACAACAGTGTTCTATATAAATTTTAAATTAAAAGTAGATGCCTGAGAGGAAGTATGAAATACTGTACATAGTTGCAAGACGAGAAATAATCAAAATATTAATGTTACAGCACGCAGCATCACTATCACTTTTCCGAAAGGGACCTCCTCTACCATGACCAAAATCTTTATCTATCTGCCCAGTAACTATAAAGAACAACGCATTTTAAATAAAATTATATTTAAAAACACAAATATGATGATAGTAGCCTAGCCTATATCGCGAAAATGTTTTGTGCCAACATACCCTTGAAACAGCTAAAGTTTCTTGCAACATACATGAATCGATTACAAATTTCTGACACAACGTATAGCTGTCTGCAGACCGATAACAGTCATCAAATATTACAATATCGAGATTCTTTATGGCCCAGTCAAATGGGGAAACAGTTCCAAGCACAAGCTAAAGCCAGTAATCTTCTGGTTAGCTGAACGTATGTTGAAATCCAGCAATCAGTCCAGTTTCCCGCGATAAGCCATCATCTTTAACAATTATAATCATCTTCTTAATACAGTATAGGAGAGTATTTGAACCACTGTAACAATTTTAACATGACCTTACAAAAATTGTTGTGTATACTTACACGAAGCTTCGTATTTATGTAATAACTGCAAATAGTGTCTAACCCAATGTTCGTCTGTTTACTTTCACTTTTATATTACTATTGATATAGTAAAAAAATGTGTTTATAGTGTACAAATTTTGTAATTTTTTGTAATATTTTCGTACACAAATGTTAAGTTAGCGTACAGTACTAAGTAATATAGGCCTATGCGTACCAAGTTTGATGAAATACGGAAAAATATTTTTCTGAGATGTCATTTCATCCTACAGATAAAAAAAAAACGTTTTCAAAATTATACCAAAGTATGAAAGAAATACACAAAAGTCCAGTCAACTAAGTAGATTATACGTGCCGAAGTAGATTATACGTGCCACGTTTAATGAACTTCGGGAAAATATTTCCTCAAATACGTCATATTTTACTAAAAATATAAAAATGGCCGCCACTACAAAAACATGAACACATGATTTACGAAATACACAAGTCAAGTCAGTGCGCTGTAGTATACGCGTAAAAAGTTTAGTAAAATTCGAAGAAAATAATATATATATATATATATATATATATATATATATATATATATATATTCAGATATGTCAAAATATTCAGAAACATATATAATGACTCTGCAGTTTTGAAAATATGGGAATAATGGGGAACAAAAACCGCCATCAAAATTCAAGTCAACTTACCAAGCTGTATATGCGCACCACGGTTATTAAAAATACGAAGAAAAAAAAATTCTCAGTTACGTCCAACTAAAAAAAATTACCGCATTTATGAAAACATACGCACAGGGAGAACAAAATATACCAAAATCAAGTCAGTTTACTAATTTATATGTGTATACTAAATTTAATGAAATTCAGAAAATATTTCCTGAGATATGGTATTATGCTAAAAATAGAAAAATTTCAGCCGTTTGAAAAACCTGAACATAGGATGAACGAAATACACAAAAATCAAGTCAAAGCTTAGTATAAGATTAATGAACTTCTGCAAAATATTTTCCCAAATATGTCATGCTATGCTAAAAATATGAAATGGTCGCCATTATGAAGATATGAACACATGATAAACGAAATACACAAAAGTCAGGTCAGCTTTGTATGTACGAGTAGTATAGTGTACCAAGTTTGATGAAATTCTGAAAAATATTTCCTCAGATATATCATATTATGCAGAAAATATAAATTGGCTACCATTACGAAACTACGAACACAGGGCAAATGAAATACACAAAATTCAAATGCTTTGAATGTAGTAGCCTAGTGTATGTGTACCAAGTTTGATGAAATTTTAAAAAATTCTTCCTAGGATTAGTAATACTAAGCTAAAAATATAAAAATTACCGCCATTTTGTAAACGTGAACATAGTATGATTGAATTACACAAAAGTAAAATCAGCTTTATATGTAGTATATATATGTACCAAGATTAATGAGAAAAAACCTATGATGTTAAAAAAGGCCGCCATTTTGAAAACATGAACATTGTATATATACAAAATATCCTAAAGTAAAGTCAGTTCAATTTGTGGCAATTGTGAACTTAGTTTAATGAAATTCGGAAAAGTATTTCTTTAGATATGTCACATTATAATTAAAATAAAAAAATGACCGCAATTTTGAAACTTTATACTGCATTAACGAAATCCATAAAAGTAAATTCTTCTTATATGGTTTTTATGTGTACCGAATTTGATAATATTCTGAACTACGGTTCTTTAGATGTCTATCTTGATCGAAAAATGTTAAAATGTCCACCATTTTGAAAATATACAGTGCGTAAACTAAATATAAAAAGTAATATCAGGTTAATAAGTACTATATGTGTACATAGTTTGATGAAATTCGGTCCACTGGTTCAAGAGTTTTTAAAGGGACACACACACACGTCTTCGCAGACACACTGATGATACCGTATAGGTCTGTTGCTATGAAGTGACTTCAGTGGTTGCCTGTTGTAATGAAATAGTCCACAGTTGAACTAAATTAAATTAGATGCAAATTTTGGTTACTGCTTTACCGGAAGGTCTCTGTGGTGACAAAAACTAAATTAGTTCAATGTTTTCAACGTACGGGACGTACGTAACCACAACTGATGTGGGAAATAACGTAAACAATCATATATTCTTTCATACAGGACGGTTTTTAGCTTTCACGTCATAGTAATCATATTACACGCGTAAATGTTACTTAGAACTGCAAGACTGGTCAATACGTGTTGCAAATGAAAATCCTGAATAGAACCGGGTACAGCGAACCGCTACAAGAATTCTCTTCGCACAGTTTCAACAATGATTTGATTACGGGACAGGGTGTCAGCCCATTGCCAACCTCTAACACAAAATACCAGAGAGAAAGAGAGATGACAGATGAAGCAGCGACGGAATGAAAAAAAAAAAAAAAAAAAAAAAGACTGGGGACGGAAATTCTTCGGGAAAATCTGCCGGACAACGTCAACGTCTATGCCATGTTTCCCACATACGAAAAATCCGTGATCAATCCTAAGTATTACCAACACAACAGTCACAAAATGGAGTTCTTACGTAAGACGAACTACACCATACGTAATTTGCGATTTCTAAGACATTTAAGGTTACCAGTTCTTATAAAGAAGACTACTCCGGTAATCAAGTTTCCCATTTGCACAACAAACCACAATCATGCACAAGACGTAATATTCTCTCGCTCGTGTTGACGTATGTCAACGTGTCGTTAAATGCTGCAGCGAGGTGCTTTGTGGGAGACATGACCTTAACTTTTTACCTCCCAGGTTTGAGAGATTGCAGTTCTTATTTATAGCATTCCTGGTAAGAAGTATCGTTAACTTCATACACTCATAAAATATATTACGGCAAATAAAATTACCCTCACTAACTCGACACTCATCGAGTAAACTTTCACGTCATTTATGGCAAACTGTAATAACACTTTTAAGACTATTCTTGCGGTTGCAAGGAGCAGTAATGCTCTCCGAGAATTGTATAACTTTGGACAACTTTTTTTCAAGCGTACTTACATCAGCTTTACATTTTAAAGTTCACAAGCATAAATATATGACATATAATTATGCTCTTGAAAACAATATCCTTTTATAGTAAACCATAATATGGCCGTAAAATATACACGTATAGATAAAGGGTTGATAGGCCGTATCCACTAGTATTGCTAATGTGACAATCATAAAGGAAAATTGCCGCAACACGGAACGCAAAATGCTGGTAATAAACGTTTACTTGAGTGGCTAGTAAACTCTGAACGGCGAGGTCAAGACGAAGGGCACACAAATCGAACTAGCCTGTGAAACGTTTTGTTTTTAACACTCGCAAGTTTTGTCGCATTAACCGTTCTGAAGGTGAAATTTCATACCTTTGTTTTGATATATAGTGTTGAAGGTAAGGTAAGTGGGTTTTACGTCTCGTCGACAGCGAGGTCATTATAGACTGTGACACACAACTTGGTACAATGACATGAACTGGGAGAGGAGTCAGCTATGGCGTTTGCGAAGGAACCATCCCAGCATTCGCCTGGAGAGATTTTGGGAAACCATGGAAAACAGAAATCAGAACGGTTTGAGCCGGCGATTGAACACGGGTCCTCCCGATGCGAGTCCTCCAACGTTTTACTGTCGTGCGACTTCGCTCGTTCATATATATTTGCGATAAAATTTTAGTAACATTTAAACGCGCATACGTGCTTACACACAGACCTGCACAAGTGTTAATTTCATTGAGAATGAAACACGTTTATTCATAAAGCCTAGTACTCCCGGTTATCGGTTTCGAACAAGAATGCGTACACCTTTTTACTCAAGACGACTTGTATGCAAGTGGGGTGCACGCAATGGTCTTACATTCTAGCAAGAATCTTTTAGAGACGGTTAAAAATGTACACCTTCTTGTACAAGACAATTATGTTTTTATTTGGTACATGTCTGCCCATTAACTAATCCTGACATTGTTTATTTGAGAATATAACACAAACTGAAGCCTTGTATGGTCACAACCCCAGCAATAGGGTCCTCAGTTTTCCCAATTTTTTTCGCATGTAGGCACAATCAAGCAAGCATACAAGTACTACTGTAAATACAATACGTTCACGGGGCTTGTATACAAGGACATGTACAATTTCTTGTTCACTTTCTTGTTCGCGAAAGATAACCGCATGTGCCAGGCTTTAGGTAACAATGCTAGGAATGTATAAAAAATAATTGTTTAATAAAACCAAACTCTCTGGGAGCATTTTAACAGATGTACTCCTAATACCTAGCTGTAAATTTCAAGCTGTTACAGTTATTTACCACTTCATACTGTTGCATGTAAAGTGTTTACCTTGCTTGGACTACGGTGTAATAATTTCTCTTAAGAAATGTGTGTTCATAGCTTTCTCAGGTCTACTCTGTGAGCAGATTATCCTTCAATTTCGCTCCATAGCCCTTTATGTTTCCTGTCTAACTGATTAATAAAAAATTGAGTTGTGCATTGGTATTATTGTAGTGATATTCACCTTGTCTTCGCTATACGGGAATTAACTCGCCCGACGTTAAAATTTTACTGTTGTCACAGTCACCACATGAATACTAGTCAGTAATATTATACCACGTAAGTTATAGTGGACAAATAAATATTTCGAATTAATGTAATTGTTTTTGAACAGGATGAAAGGTACTTGTGTGGTTTTTCAATTTGTGTACACTTGTTCATTGCATTTTCAGGAATTTTACAAATAAAGATGTTACTAAGTTGCATGCCAATATTTTAGGTGAACAATACTCTACTATGAATGGCCAGCGCAACTATTATTGTCAGCTACATACCTGACTAGACTTATCTGATTGGACTGTACGCCTTGTGTGAGGTATCATTCCACAGTAAAATGATTCAATCCACACGCTATGCACAGTACGTACTGGTCACGCAAGCTAGGAAAGGTCTTGGCGACGCCCAGAGGGGAAAATTCCTCCTCCTCCTGCCCCTAACCAGCAGAGCTGTGTGCATGATTATGGTACACTCAGGGCTCCGTAATTTCCCCTCTTACTGACTGGGGGCGGGATGTGGGGCGGGTAGCTGTGCAGTAGATGCCATTTCACGTCCGATGCGTGCTCTCTCAAAATCTTTCCTAGGCTGCGGGACCAGTGTGTACTGTGAAAGGTGGTTGCAAAACAGTGCCTTTTCAGACCCATATTAATAAAACATTTTTTGTTCTTCCCAAATACTGCCATGGAGTTTTGCATTATAGCCTGTATTCCACTCATTCAAGACAGACAATTCATTCCAAACAAACTTGACTTTATGTGACAGTTGCTTGCGTAACAGAGTTGTGAGTGAGCGAGAGAGATTTTTTGTCAGCGTTTGACATCGAGTTCTTCAGCGCTGGTGAGGGGTGACATGAGGTGAGTATCGAGCGGCGCCGGAATGTAAGGTTGGGGTAAACGGGAGATCCCCATGAAAACCCGCCGACTAACAGCATCGTTCGGCCCGGAATCGAACCCGTGTAGTCTTGGTGAAATGCGAGTGCTCTAGTCACTGTGCCTACGGCGGGCCCTTACGACAAACGGAGCTGTAGCTTTGTAATACTGCGTGCTACGTGACAAGTTGTAAGCATTGACTCCCAAGTACTGTGTAAACAGTTTTTCACTCGCCTTCCACCAAGGCAATCCAGGCTCGATTTCCAGCGGTGTCGGTCCCCGTATTTTTTGCATGTGGGAATCGTGCCGAATGATGCTGTTGGTCGGTCGATTTTCTCGGGGATCTCCCGTTTCCCCCGCCTATTCATTCCGGCGCTGGTTTCATACTCGCCTCATTTCCCCCCCCCCCCCTAACAGCGCTATAGACATCGATGTTAAGTGCTGACCAAAATCTCTTCACTCACTCACTTTAACCCCATCGAACCCCTTTTGGCTACACCACTTCAGGTGTATCGAGTTCAGCGTACTCAGAAGTTACGAGGGCATGGTAGATAAATAAGCGCTAAATTCTTTAATTCAGATCCACACATGTTTGAATGTCAATATTTAAAATCTACAAAACAGTAATCCTTGATAATGATACTTGCCAACTATATGAGCAAACATTTATCCAGAACGATGCATTTGTTACGCGTGATCTCTTGCGCCGCAATTAAATGTACGAGATTTCGGCGTCGGATATTGTTATTCAGATGTACGTTATTTGAGAAACTATTTTGCTCAGAAAGTTGGCAAGAACTATTGTCTAGGATTGCTGTTTTTTTTTTTTTTTTCCTTTATACAAATTGGCTTCGAGAGACCTATAATTCTGAACTGATGCTTGTAGCGTTGAATTATAAACCATGCACTCTTAAGAACTGACGCTCTGATAATAATAAATAAATTTAACAACATATTATTCAAAAGTGCTTTACTGGCCATGATCTGCTTTATAAATCTCAGAGGCCCATCCTGCCCTTGATACTGAACAGCGCCGTGCGTGTATGCAACCAACTATACGCGCGTGCCACGCCGGCCCCAGCCCGTGCCTGGAGAAGACGGCATCTGTCACCTGCCTTTTGTTTCCCCGACGTGTTGCGGCGGCAGGTGGACCAGGTCCGTGCGCGTGTTGCAGCCCCCGAGGAGGCACGATCCTCTGTTCGTGTAACTTCGGCGACAGCTGGCTGGCGCGATCCTCCCCGTCGCGTCGTCGAGGCGAGGAGACGTTTTCGGAAACTCACCTGCAGGAGTAGGGTAGGTTATGTCAGACTCGTGATCAGGTTTTGTCGATCACCAGGATCTTGATGCTGTCATGATTTTATAATTGGGAGGAGGGTAACAAAAAATATATTATTTATACCTGTTCAATAATTTGCTAACCGTGACGTCCGCTGTTCATTCTTAAAGCGTTATTTTATTTATATTTAAACATTTTATTGGTTTAGTGTTTATTCTCTCGATATTTTGAACACTTCGAATTCAGTTCTCTGCTTTGCTTTCTGGTTATGTCTACTATATACATTTTCTTCGCACCAAATTGCGATTTTATTCTGATAACCGCCACTTAACACTGCTTGAAAGCATGATAGTAATTGATGAATTGATTGAGAGGCATTACGTTTTGAACACCTTAAAGGCGTTGACGTGGCAAAAAATGCTTAATTTTATTCTTTCACGACTTAGTGTTCGTTTTGTAGACGTTATTGTAACTGCATTTTCCACTTGTAAAACGTATTTAGCTCTCATAGTTTTTCCATAGCGGCATGTCAAAGTCAAGATTTGTAAGTTATGGGAATATAGGAATAAGAAAAACCAAGTGACTTACCCGAATTAAATAATTTGCACTGAAATGAGATATTATTGGCCATGTGCTAAAATATTTAAAAGAACAGAACAAAGTCATTTTGTCTTTTTCAAAATTGCTATAAATATAGAAAATTATCAAATTTTTACGATTATTTTTAAGTACAAAAGAACGTAATTGCGTGTTTTTAAATCTTTTAGCGTATGTCCCATAATACCTAACTTCAGTGTAAATTATTTCATTCAAGATAGTCACTTGGATTTTGTAATTCCTATGTTCCTATAACTTGTAAATTTTGACTTTGATAAGTCGCTACGGGACAACTATGAGAGTTTAGAAAAAATATCCAAGTGGAATAGTTGGTCAAGTTACGTCTATAAAACGAACACTATGCCGTGAAAATACAAAATTATGAATGTTTGCCACGTGAACGCCCTTAAACTGAAATTTTGGTTTACCACCCCTACAATCGTGAGCTTTCGAAAACGTCTAATTCTAGTCACTCGGGGATAATCCTGCGTGCTGGCTCGCTCTAATGACCCGTTATTCACAGTGGCGGCTCGTGGGTTGTTTGGTGCTAGGTGGGGCTGCAGATAGTCGGAACTGTACACTCTTGATGAACGCGCCGTAGACCAACGACCATGAAATATTTGCCGGCTACTCGATGTGTTGTGACCACTCAGTAGTAAGGGGCACCTGCACATCAGCGTGTCAGTGGCTGTAGAGTCAACCAGCGCACAACCCTGGACAGCCCTTGGCAACTGCAGCCCTACCTGGCAACGACACACGAGCCGCCACTGGTTATACAGTATTTATATAACAACAGTGACCATGCAACCATCGTTACGGGAAGTCTATCGTTCAAATGAATCGTTATATTATACATGCTGTAAAATGTTTGGGCCCTGCGGTAGCGTTACAATCGAAAGTGTAAGACATACTGCCGACATTCTGAGGTTAAATCCGACAGCAATTTTCACATGACGGCAAATGCGATTGAAATGTGTCTTATAGCGAGATAAAATGCATTATTTGATTCCATTTCAAATATGCAATAAATTTTGTATATAGGCTATCACAGCATGAGTGAGTTGTCATGCCAGCACGAATTTTGCGTAAATGCAGCACCAGTACAGCTTTCTGCTTTTTTTTGTCGTAAATTAACTTCCTTTTGGAAATGAGTGTTGTATTTACAAATAACTTTAAAGCTATAACACTTTTCCGGAAATATTAAAACTTAATAACTAAACAAATTTTAAGTAATAAATAATTCAAAATGTGCTTGCAAAAGTTATAAGATAAAATTAATTAAGCCGTTCGAAGATTTCCAGAACTCAACCCTTAGTGTTTCTAAGCTTATGCTACAGATTAGTGACAGATAATACGTCACAGATACAATGATGAATGTGTATCTATTCGGCTTTTGCTCACGAAAGAATTTAACAGGAGACCATAATTTTATTTCGCTTCGTATAACGTCATTAAAATTTACAACTACTTATGTTCAATTACTGTCAATATTACGAAATAAGTGTCAAAATCAAGACGCGATTTTCAATTACTGTTAATATTATGTAATGAGTGTCAAAAATAAGACACGACTTAAATTAAAAATGTAGGAGTGGCCACATCAGGTTTATTTTATACCTAAAAATGTCGACTGACATATCATAAAACATGCATAACGCTTCAAAGAAATGTGAATAAAACTCCTACATAAGTTTTACCATAGGCAATGAAGGTTTCACAAGCATAAACGTTTAGCTACTATAAACTTAACCTTTTAAATTTACAACCAGAGGTTATAGTTAATGGCTTAGTTATTCTTCAGTAAATGTCATAACACCTTCAAAAGTGGCAAATTTTGCTAAACTATGCGAAGCACAGTATACCAGATGTGAAGCCATAAAATATGCACCCAGGGTTCAAAGATACGGCCGTAAATATCTGTCGAACCCACCTTTGGGAACGCCGACGTTGACCAACGATCACAATTAGTTCGTTATGTTTTCCACAAAACTGCGATATTACTTTAGTCGCCCGACTTTGCAACAGTGATTTATTCAGTGAAATTACTTTACCGATATAAGATCATATTTAATAATATTCTGTTTGTTACAAATTCAGTAAAAGCATCCATTTTATGCGAGCGAGCAGTTTTCTTTTCTTCTGTAAACTTCACCCTTCACTTAACCCCATAAATCTAAGGGGTTGAAGTCGGAAGACATTGGTGGCCAGGAAATAGCACTACAACGACCAATCCACCGATTAGGAAACTCACATTACTTAATTTCCTCTTACTGAATTGTACATTACTTAAAACTTTGTCTACATAAAAAAAATTAAACTTTGCTGTAGGTCGTTAAATTTTTTTTGAAAGTGTAAATTGTATTTTTTAGCTATACTGTTTTTACACCCATGAATCCCTTCAGGTGACCGCCTGTCAGACCTTCTAACAATGTGCAGAGTTTCGGCCGTTGCAAGATTATTCGAAAACTGCTCAACGCGCATGAGTGATGTCTGCTTCAGAATAACATTCGAAGAATGTTACACTTCCGTACACTCATTTCATGACTACCACTACCCTTTAAAGCATGTTTTCTAGCGGGCGTAAATTACGAACAAGTTTTTCTTTTGCTGTCCTTTTTGGTATTGAAATCTTGGCGCAGAATCTTTTAAAAGGAGTTTGGTATACAAAATACGTTTAACTATGCCATAAAGTGATAGTGTCACCACTGAGTGTCTTACAGTAACGAGTTGTCTACGAGAAGTCTGCACGCCAGTTCAATTACTTGCACCTAGAGACTAGGAGGAGGCATGATGTGCGTGCTGTGTCGTCTTTATCGCCTCCGCACTTCTCGAACGGGCAAAATACGTCGACGAAAGCAGTCACCTTAAAACTATATCAGTGAGAATACCATGTTTGCAAGTTTGGGTGCTGTTTGGTCTTCCTTAGCGGAGTGTTGGTCGGTTGTTGCGCGGAGCCGATATGTTACGAATGTTCGAGCATCTCTGACCTGAGCAGTGATAATGGTAATTACCGGAATAGCGGCCATTTTGCCGGCCGCAGAGCGCACTCAATTCATTACCATATTAACTCGTTCCTAGGGGCGACATTCCTTTATCCCGAGCGCGGCCGCACGATGCCCTCCCTCCCCCTCATCGCGTGGGGGGCAAAAAATATATATATACGTTAGTAGCCTGTCCGGATCTTTAATTATATCGTCAAAGAAATTATCAAACGATGTCATTTGCCGCGTGTTTAAAATGTAAATGTGTTTGGCCGGCGGCGGCCGTCACGTCGCTGGCTGACTAAAGGCTTACCAGTTGGAAGGTCAGCTCTCAGCACACAGACATACATAGAGCTGGCCCTGGACCAAGGCTCGTCCACGTTTAACTACGTGAGTTCTTCCATAAAGCAGCTGTCTGCCTCACTGCGTCCATACATTACCCAGCTTGCTTCCTGCTAGGTCCTCGTAACGTGTAAAAGTAATAATTTAGTCGTAATAAATTTATATTACATGTTGCACACGTATTGCGTAATTTTCTGCATGTAAATTTACTCTGCCCCAAGCAAATCAAGTTTTTACTATCCAACTCTGTGATACGTGAAATGTGATTTGTCACGTGAGGTTTTGTTATCGTTTCCTATGTTACGTCAGGATGTTTACTCTTGAAAGGTACTATCATTCAGACAACCCATCAAATACACCACTGCCGGAAAAATCCTGAAGGGCTCCCATCCAAGGGGCAACAATTTCGTTTCCCCGTAGCAGTACTGAACTGTCAACTTAATAACATATGCAAGTCGTAGGTTTATGCAGATATCTCACAAAACGCTGTAAGCCTTATATGTCATTATAGCACTATTGACGAACAATATGTTAATCTATGGAAATTATTGTCTCACATACATCTTTACGAATAATTAATATATTTTTGTATTATTAGAAGACATGCTTTGGAAATCAACCAAGGTCTACAAACAATATCCAGTGTTAGATTGCAAATACTTTTGTATCATGTACATAATTCGAGGAACATGAACGTTAGAAAATGTTTCTTACAAAAGTATAGTTTTTGAATTTGAAGATGTTAATCTTGTAACGTTGATGTAAACTTATTGATAAAAAACAAAATTTGATCTACCCAACGTTTTAGAAATCAAAATAGTATACGCAATTTACATCATTATTTCACATTAAATTTAGTCTGTTCTGTATTTCTGCATATTGGCGGACAACTGAACTACAATACTAGTAGCTTATTGTTGCATGCGCTTGTTGGTTGTATTCCTGTCCCTTACTTAGGGCGACAAATTATATGATTTTTACCATTCAGGTGAATATTTGCAGGTCAGAGCAATTTAATTTGTTCACAAATGGTAACCTTGTTTTTATTCTTGCAAGGGTGCGTACGTATGTAATATGAACGCATGTATGTACACATTATGTACTGTTCGTGTGTATTTACTGTTTATCTACACGTAAGTTTGTAAACATACACAATAATATTAGTAGCTTTAACAATTCATTTAAAAATATTTTAATTAGATTAGAATGACAAACGTACGCTCTCGTTATTGTACACACTTATATTTCTTTGACAGTTGTCTGCACATATAAATATTATTTGAATATTTGTGACTAAAACTTTCATTTAAAAGCAATTCAAGTAAGCTTTGTTTTTCTCCGGACATAAATATAAAAACACATTCATAATGATACTGCTCATCACTAGTAATACTTTGAAAACATATAATCCAAATATTCTTTTCAGTTGTATTTATTGCTGTATGTCCACCATTTTGAAGTAGTGTATTTAATAAGTAAATATTTTAACTGACACTCAGGGAAATATTGCACTGTTATGATTGTAGGGGAAAATTTAATAGGGTATTTTGCTAAAGATTTCCTCTTCGGAAGTTTACTGCCCTATTACAAAACTATGAGACACATTATTCTTGAATTTTAAATTTCAGAATACCTACATACATCTGAGAAGTTAATTTAGAGTAGTATCGATTCAGTGCAGACGATATTTCGACACTTTACAAATGTATAATTTTTGTGTATTTAATAATAATTACACGGGTAACATGCAATTAATGGAACTTTCTGTATTTGAAGTAATACGGCTGCTGAATTTTCTTGACAACAAGCATTAACAAACCAACAATTATAGTATAAATAGCCAAGTAACAGTTTTTTTTCTAATAAGCAATTTTTGTACGCGTCCGTCGGTATTCATTTTGTTGTATCGCAGTTGACAAGTCGTAATTAAAGTGTTTTTCTTGAATTAAACGAATGTAATTTTTCTTGACTTCATCGTAAACACAAGCATATTATTAAAAGCAATTTGAATAGTTTCGTGAGCACGCTAGGAGCTATTGTGTTCGTGTCAAATTCCTTTCCTCTTTAAACCTTAAACTCACCTTTCCTTTCGAAATGTGTTTGCATTTTAAATGGTCGTTTGAACATCAATTTAAATTACTGATCGAAGGAATAGTTTAGAAAAGAAACAAATATTTTTGAAGATCTTGAAACGAGCACAAGGACGTAATAAGTTAAGAATTATATACATTTAGTGAGGAAGAAAGTTATGTAAAATACAGGCCGAATGTGTTCGAAGACGGCGCTCCGGGTTATAAACGGAAATCACATATTTTTAACAAATATTCGAGATATGAAAGCCCACTTCCCCTGGAGACTTGAACCCTCGTCAGGAGGTGTCCGTGACGCGCTGTCCAAAAAACAATCATTTGTCCCTTGGCGCGCGGTAAATTACAGCGCCGGCGGGAGATGCGGCCCGACGCGTCATCGCCTGCAACTATGTCCGAGATGTCTGAAGCGCATTATAGATGCGAAATACATGCCTTGCCTGGGTACTACACCGCGGGCCATAGCTCCACAATATACCCTATAGAACTGCCGTCAGCGAGAACCTGACCCACTTCCTGCCCCTATACCTCCCTCACATGACGGCCACGCCCCGCTTGGGCTGTGTCTCCCAGCCCTATACCATCATCTCTCTGGTATGTGCTCTATGGATGAGAAGCTATCTGTGATCTTTGAATTATTCCTACGATGGGTTAGCATTATAAGCTGAACAGTTTTTGTGGAAACACCTCAACTGAGAGCGAACGTTGCCATGTTGCATAAAAACCCAACGAAAACAATCCCTTGTGAATGTGGATGTGAAACTATCAGGCCTGTAAGCACGCTACCAAAATAACATAAAGAAATAAACTGAAAGCTCCAGACCTGCCGAACATGTTAGGGAAAGCAAACCTAGAAAATTGCTGGAAAACACTACTCCAATCACACTGCAAGCAAGTCAGGGAAAAAAATATAATTGAAAAATCGGCTTTTGTTGTTAGCAACTGTTAAATACTATTACCTACCTCAGAGCTCTGGCTACAACAAGGACAGTGTTTTACATGTTAAATTATATTCGGCGGAGCTCAGTCATGTTTTGTAATATCTCTTCCATACAAATACAATTTTCTGCATCAAGCAAAAAAAAATAAAAATATTGCTTCATGAAAGAAAAAAAAAAAAATACGGGGAAAAATTGCGAATAACCGTTTTCGAGTGTTTTGAGTGCATAAAAATGCTTTTTTTTTCCCCACAGTTTTCAGAATATTGAAAAAACCGACCGAAAATATCGTTTGGTAATGTGCGCCGCGCCGAGATGAATAAAAAAGTCACAGGTGGCGAATATGTAGCTTCAACACGTACTGAGCCACATCGACAATAATTTAACGTGCAAACCCAATGCGTGCTGCTTTCAGAGCTCTGAGGTAGGCAAGGACTTAAGTCATCAGCAAAAAAAGAATGAACTAAACAATATCTGGATTTCTTTAGTTTAAAAATAAACTATTATAAACAGAAAAACTTATTTATATTTTGCTATTTTTACTGTGGGGTTTTCCTGCATCATGCCAACATTCACTCGTAATGGCGTGTGTGTCCCCAAAAACGGTTCAGCTTATAAGAATATATCTAACGCATTGCTAAGAATCAAGTAAAAATTCCTTATTATTAGGAAATTTTTCAAACAAAAAATAGGCCAAATTTATTTTATGTCTGTATAAATTTATGCAAATAACCCGTTCCATACAACTGTAGTGTAAATTATTTCATTGCGGTACGTCCGTTGGTTTTCGTTTAGTGTATGCTGCCATAACATGCAAATTTTGATTTCGCCTTTATTGGAATACTTTTAAAGTAAAAATATTTCATAGAATGAAAATGCAGTCATTAGTAACGTCTATAAAACTAATCTTACTTTGTGAAAATAAAAAAATCTATTTTTCCCAACGGAATGCTCTTAAGGCAAACGTATAACCTGCACGTACGAGGCCTACACGTGTAGAGGCACTAAGGATCACGCAGTACGCTCATCGCGTATCACCGTAGCCTCTAGGGGCAAGTACTGAAGTGGCATAGTCTTATTGCAGACAAATCACTTTTATGAGACTTTCAGCTGTGCACCTGTCATTTTCTGACATAATATCAATGATTAATATGTATTGTGCACGCCTTTTTGTATTATTATTTTCCACCAAGAACGTTATACATAAAACGGACAAAAAAAAACACAATTTTTTGCCATTTTCTGGCAGTGTAGAAATAAAGTTTAGACAAACATGGAAGATATGACATGAACATAACCGTGTGTAACGTTCTTTCAGTGTTATTCGTACGCAGACATAACTAACGCACGCTGATAAGTTACTGATAAACTTGTAACGTTCAAAGCTCTGCACGCGCTTGGAGGCCTGGCTGAAGGCCACCGTGAGACTATATTATAAGAAATGTTGGTGATTTTTTAAAATGGTTCCATTGTATGTCACAAGTGCAACTTGTTAACTGCAGCTAAACGCATGTAAAATATTTGAAGAGTACTTTTTTATACAGATACCTGCAATGCAGTGGATTTTGTCAAAAAACTACATCCAGTCATGCAGTCTCGTTGCAAAACTCTTTCAAAGATAATATATGCTGGTGTATTAGCTATTTGGCTTCCAATAAAAATGTATAAAATGATCATCATAAAATTTAATCATTCCAATTCTTTATCGTTAAGATACGTTTAGATTTTTTTAAATTACTATTAATATTTAAATAAAGTACAATACGTTCACACAGAATCAAACTTAAGTATACTAACAACATCTAGTCGTCGACTTAAATATATGTTCTTCGGATGTAGGCGAGCATATTTGAAGCCGTGGTTATTGTTTCCTTTCAGCAAATTTACGTTGTATTCCTTTCACTTGTTCACATGCTGCAAAGGGAGCAACTGCAACACGTTAGCCTCGCATTCGGGAGATCTGTAGTTAGATTCCTGGCTTCGGTAATTTTTATTTCGGTTTTTTATTCCTCCAAAAATGTATTCAAAGGAATACTGGGATGGTTTCTTAACAAAGGTCATAGCTGATTCCTATCCCAGTTCCTTTCATCGGGTGAAGCTGTGTGTAGGTATAATTCTGACGAGACATAAAGCACAGTTTCTTACCTTCTCTAGTTCATGTAAACACAGCAGTGTAAGTAATAAAATAGGGAGTAGTACATTTCACACTACTGAGAAGTTAATGTATGAGGTCGTGATAAACTTACATTTGCACTAGGCTTATTTTTCATGACAGTAATTTATTCAAATGTACTCACTTTACCTTGAACTACCTTATAAAGGCGGTCCTGCAACTCAATCGTCTTATTTCGACAATGTGTTCTATAGCTCAGTGGCAACAATGATGTCACATATATACAAATACGACCCTATTTCAGAGTTATAGGGACGTATACTTAAATCAATACCGCGTTGAAGTACTGATTTATCTAATGCAATAGACAATCTTACTCACACATACTGAACAAAGAATGCACCATCTGTCCATACGCAGTCAATAGTTTGGCTGGCTTGTGCAGTCTTTGTTGGTGTATCGAGGAACAATGTCAGGAAAGTTTGCATGAAAACTGCAATAAATTGCTTGGACATCTACCACCCGTGCGTATAGGGGTGCTGAGAACTTGCATATAGCGAAGAACTTTCCCTTATATTTATGGTAGTGTTCCATTAAATAATACGAAAAAAGATCACGTATTGGAAAAAAAGCCAACTTTGTATAGGAATGATACAATATTGTACTGTAAAATTCCCATGACATGTATAGGTTAATACACACAAAAATAGTAATGCATCACTTCGGTTCCAAGTTCTGTTGACCACTGACGCTGAATGGTTATATTACATCAATAACACAGTTCTATTGATTGTTCATAGCGGTCAGTAAACCTGCCCAAAGATGTAAACACCCAAACACGAGTAGGACCTATTAGACGGAGGGCGTACGACAGCCGATCAGTTCCAGTCATTCCACCAGGTGATGCAATACGTTTTTTTAATGTGTACGAAAATTTCCAAAATTTGTTTACAGTTTAGGGGTGTTATTATTTGGTGACATACTAAACTTCTTTGCCCCTGTACATACCAGAGCACAACGTGTGATTCCATATGACACGATTTTCTATGGTTAAAGGCAGGAATTTTTCTTGAGAACATTATAGCGCCACTTTGTTTCAGTATTTTATGTGCGCAGCTGCAGCTGTGTTTCGAATGACTGAGAGATTTTTTGTTCAGCGCTTAACATCGAGGTCTTTAGCACTGGTGAAGGGTGACATTATGTGAGTGTGGACCAGCGCCGGAATGAATGGGCGAGAGAAACGGGAGATCCCCAAGAAATCCCGCCGATCAGCGGCATCGTCCGGCACGATTCCCACATGCGAAATTCTGGGGACCGACCCAGCCGGGAATCGAACCCTGATGCCCATGGCGGGAGACGGGAGGTCTGACCTCTCGGCCACCGCGGCCCCAGATGTGTTTCGAATTCAGTGACTTGATTTAACTTTTATCGCAGTCAAATGAATGGCGACTATGCACAAATACACCCAGCTAACAACCATGATGTAGAGCTACATATGTGCACATAAGACACTGAAACGAACTGGTGCAAAAATACTTTTGTTGAAACTTCCTACACCTATCCATTTAAGTCAGACACGTGTGTGACCACTTCGCAGGGGGTTGATACCGAGGAACTTTAATTTATTAAACAGGAATATTCTGTGCGGTCGGCAACAACATTGTCGATGAACGGGAGACTTCTACCGATACTGCAGTTGTTTGGAGTCCATGCTGCTCTCAAATATAAAGCGAATTTAGTACGTTTCTTTGAATACAAGGTAGTGGCGTTAGTGTAAGGCAACTGTGACAGGAATGGGTGTCATGCAAGAGCGAAGTCTTTTGATACCAGTGATAACCGGCGCCACCAATTAGCAATTGCATTTTTTTGTTTGGCTCCATGTCATCACATAGACAGAAGTGCAATCTACTCAGTCGAAAAGAATAACAACACGTAAATTCACTCGTTTTAATTACATAGCACTTTATGGCACTTTATTCTGATTGCCAGTGAAGAGCTATAAATTGAGTTTCTTTTATTTCAAGCTGTGATAATTTCAGCAAAGAGACCTCTGTACATTTGTTTCAAATTAATACCAACCAATTTTGTTAATTAACAGGTTTTTGGGCAGGACGAAAATCTTTCTATATGCATTTACCTTAAAACTGGTAATTTTGAGTTGTAGCCCTTTTGAGCTAGGCTATCGATATGACCTTCTTGTTGACATGACAAGGGAAGCATGCCGTGGTTAGAGATGCGGAAAAATCGCGGTGTGCTTCCTTGCCAGCGTAGTCTCCAGTAATTGTAGCGTACCTCGCCTTGAATGATTCTACAACGGCTGTGTGCCACGGTGTAGCTGATAGATAAAGACCCCTGATATTCGTGAAGACATTTTACCCCACTTTGCTTCAATAACGTGCACACTTACAACTCTGCTTCGTGGTCAGTGGTTGGGTAACTCCTAGCATCTTGGGGCTCTACTTGCAAATCACAATTGTGTAGAGTCGCATCTAAACTTGTTCTGATTGGCTCAGTCAAATAAGTGACGCCTCTCGCACAAAGTCATGCTACCAATAACCACGAAACATAGCTGTAGATGTGCTCATAAGGCATTGATGCAAAGTCATGAGGGGTTGACGCAAAGTCATAAGGGATTGATGCAAAGTCATGCAAAAATCTTTTCGCAAACATCAGGAGTCCAATAGAAGGTTCACCGACGTTGAGAGGTAGCGCACTAAAATTTGCACTGACCATGTCAGTCAAATAGGGACTCGACAATAAGGAAAGAAGGGCATCGGATATGAAAACTTTACATTGAAGCCTAGCAAACTGGTCAAATTTTCCCGCGATAAATCACCACCCTAAGCCATGGTGAAACGTATCGCAGCCTGCGGAGGAATCCACTGCCGGTTGAATCAAGGAACAGTCCGTGTAACAGGCACACTGTAAAAAAACTTGCTAGTTAACCTAATCGCAGCATGGGATAGTTACCATATTCCCTCCTTGTAAATATGAAAATTTTCACAACTGTTATAATACAAGTCTGATAACTTTAGTATAGATATGACCGTTTTATAAAAACATTTAGGAATGCTACCATGGATGTCTGGGAAACAATTCTACCATATCTACTTCCTCAGCGCTCCTATACGCAAGTGTGGCAAATTTACTAACTATTTTTAGAGTGTAAGTTTGTGACCGCTGGACTGTTACTGATGTGTAGAGGAGATGAATGTAATATCTATGGAGGAAGTGGAAAATCACGAGAGTCTGTCGTACCAGTATAGATTCCAAAACAGTGTAACGGCACCTTGTGTTATTGGAGGCTGGTTACGTAGCTATTTATAGACAAATCTTGAACGTTCGATTGGGAAGCACCAGATATAGCATTGGCCCAGTTAGATAGGGACACGCCAATAACTAGGGCCATTACGTTTCACGAAAATAATTTGGCCCCAGTTTGTTTGAGCGCCTTACGTGCACATCTGCAGGTCTACTTTGTTGTAATTGGCAACACGACTTTGTGAAGTGATGTTTCTCACTTGACTGCACCAATCGCAATAAGGTTGCTTTATAACACCATATGTCTGTAATTTGCGGGCGGAACCCCTAGACACATGAGAGTTAAAACACGAAATTACTGATTATGAAGCAGAATTGCGGATGTGCACGTATGACACTGAAACAAATTGAGGCCAAATACTTTCCACGGAAAGTTTATGGCTCTACCACTAACGAAAGAAGAATGTCAGATAAGAAGTTATTGTATTGCAGCCTTTAAATAACCGTAAAATTTCCCCGCGCTAAATACTGAAGGTCTCGTTGTATAGCGTATGAAAGCCGAGGCAGAAAGAACCAAAAGTAAAGCGAAAGATAACTCGTCAATTCTTTGTCGCGACAGAAGGCTGCTCTACTAATAGTCCAGTCGCTCAAAGGTTTGAGGTAGAAAAAATTCGGATCAAGCTGGAAAAGGTCTCATTTTGTTCAGGTTTTAATGCTGAATAACATACTGAAACCCCACCGAAATCCATGGTGGGGAAAATTGTACAGGATGCTTCAAAAGTATGGAATCGTAATATTGTATCAGGCTTAATAACTCCTATTTAAAAATGTATAAAAATAGCAGGAAGCTGCAAGAGAGGTCATTTTACTTAGTTTTCAATGCTGAATAACATACTTAAAACCCAC
>PNEQ01067695.1:0-60802 GCA_003012365.1 Medauroidea extradentata | reverse complement strand
GGGGATCCGCCACACCGCCACCGCCCGCTTCCAGGAGGAAGTCCTCTTCCTCCTCAGGACTCTGGTGGGACGAGGACCTGACCAGCCGCCTCAAGAATAATAGTGTACAATGTATATAGTGTAAATAGTGTGTATATAGTTTTTTTATTTTGTTGTGTATATAGTGGTAATAAATGTATTTATTTTAAAACTTAAATTTCTGTGTGTTGTGAGACATTATTTGCCTGTCATAACTTTTCTTAAAGAGCATCACATGCAACAGTCCTTGTACACTTAATCAGTGATTACATAGAACACAATTACATTATACTATAAGAGGTTTTTAAAAAATGAAATTAAATTACTTTGTTAATATATAATACTTGTCAAGACTTGTCAATCTCGCTGCCTGGAGGCATGCATTAAAATATTGGTGATAGGGGCGAGAGCTTATGGTACATTACATGTCGCCCTTAAGCACATATGTATACGGGTGGAGTAGAATCAAGTGAGTAAAAAAATGGCGGCTCAAACCCCTGGTGGCCATTCCTAGAATTAAATATATTATTTTTTTTGGGGGAGGGGGAAATTTTAGGGTGTGGGAATTCATTCCAAGATGGCGGATGGTTTAAAAATTATTTTTAGATTTTTTTAATTTGGAAAATTTTTTTTTAATTTTTGAAAATTTTGGAAAATTTTGAAAGTGACGTAAACCAAGATGGCGACCGGAAACAAGATGGCGGCACGAATCATCAAATCCTCACCCGCAACCCGCTGTCCCAGAACATACTAAACCTATCTACTGATATTATAGTTAGAAAGTATCATCTTTGAAGATTAGTATTGGACGTCTAGGTATTGTTTGAAATGCATATATGTATAGTATGGTGTATATATTAGTATATGTAAGAAAATGTTTAAATTTAATTAATAACATTATTTTCTTAATGTAATCTATAATAGATCAGCATGGTGTGTATAATTAGATATTATCCGAATAATTATGAATGATATTGTGTCTGAGGAGGGTTACAAAACGAGATAATGTTGATTTGCAGGACCAAAAATTATTTGTGTAGCTTAACTGACATAAGTGACTCACGTTACCATATTATCGAAAGCTTTAACCGCACTGATTTTAATTAGTTAGTGCAATGATTCTGCCATGGAATGTTGAGTATTGTGGAAAATGATATTGACCAAAATTAAAAAAAAACATTATCCAGTGATATATATATATATATATATATATATATATATATTTATTTATTTATTTATCGGGATAGTCTAGTCATGACAGGAATTCAGGTACGAAAATAGTTACGTTCATAGTAATTATATGACTTCGAAATTTTATAGTCAAATTTTACATGGAGATTGGTTTGGTTTGAGGTATATTTCATTGGATTTTTATATGTGTTTCAATAGTATGTTCCAATTATGTCTTGTGTGTATTACCTGACTGAGTAGTATGTCTGGTGAAGTACAAGTAAGTAGTTTGTCTAGATGATAATTGGTTTTGTTTGATGGATGAGTACGACCTGTAGGTTTGTAAGACTTAAAAAAGTATAGCGAAGAATTAATATCAGCTATGTTTTGTCTGGCATGTATGTACTGGAGATGATAATGTATACAGAATTATTCAGTTACTGATAATTGATATAGCAGGGACGGATTTTGGTAGTGTTAAGTTATATGTTAGAATAGTGCAGTTTGTATATTATTAGGAAATATCTGTTGATATTGACTTAACGTACAGTATCGAATAGTTTACTCTGTGTACTGCCTCGAATGGTTTATGAATGCTGAGATAATATAGTAAGGTATGATTCGTGTGGAAGTTAAAATTGCTTTCGTATGTATGGTTTTATTTTGATGCATACAAATCTAAAATGATAATTTGATTGTAGGTTTGATCTAACTTGATAATTTAGTAGGTAGTTTGTAAATCGAAAATTACAAGTGACGCTGGGCTATGGATTGAGTGGTGCTAGGTAGCGCTTTGCAGTAGGATAGGTAGTATGTAATATTTGACTGGTGGTTACAGAAAAGACAGAAGACGATGCAATAGATAGGTATTGTGTCTAAGTGTACTAATAACAGCACCGTAGTTACGATAGTTCGACAAGATTTGGAGTAGTAAATCTTTTATGGAAGTGTTCTTTGACGCTTCGTAATTTGTTTTATCAATGTTCAAATTCAGAACAAGTGTGGAAGGTGAACACGGAGATAGTAAAAAAATATGAATAAGAATGGTAATATAAAAGAGAAGGGTAAGTTAAAAGCAAGAGAGATGAGCTTGAGATTAAGAAACGTCACCGCAGAAGTAACATATTTAATAATGTATGAGATAATTTATAATTTTATTGATGTTAGATGTGAATAGGAAAAAAAAAATTTTCTTCTGAGATTTGATAGGAGTAACTCGACTTTGGTAGTTTTATGTATTTTTTAAAGGGTCAATTAAATAAGTTAAAAATCCAGTTCTGGCATGTATGGATCGGTTCTGTATGATATAGATTTTTTCGTTAATGGTAGGTTTTAATATGTTTGCAGAAACTATTGGATAAATTTAATCATGTACGCGATATCAGGTGAATAGAATTGGGGTTTCATAGTCAGTTTTTACATTAAGATTATTATTACCAGGTACGTGTAAACTTATAATTTTAGTTATTGAAGCGAATGTTTGACTTGATTAGGTATGTATAGGGTAGAAAAAGATGTGCATTTATTGTTGATGTGGTGTAACTGAAGGACTCGTCCTATGTGTAGGTTAAACATTGTATCAATAAGTACATGTAATTTTTAATTTCTTTTGGTTAGTGAGCTTAAAGTTCGACTGGAATGATATATGTGAAGAGTGAGATGGAAAGATCTGAAGTAACTTGGCTGTAACTCTTACAAGGTAACTCGTACAAACCGACTCCTAACAGAATATACTTGATAAAGATTAGTTTTGTAAAACAATACTCTGCGCGAAACTTCTCTCCGAGGTACAAACAGACATGACAAATACTACATTCAGGTTGCGCATCGTATATGATGTCTGTTGTAGATAAAAAGTGAATGTCTATAATGGATGGGATCATCCAGTGATAAAAACTAACTACAGGGTTAACGATCTATACCTATCTTTGTTTACTGTTTCCACGTCGCATATACATAACTGCAATATAAATTTAAAAACATGGAATAATATAGAAACGCCTCTACGATTTTATGTGTAGCTATAATACTATAGTAAGTAGATTTCTTGTTAAGTTTGAGAAAACACTAGTGTTAATCCGACAGGGAAATGCATGTGGTGTCCCTCACTGAGACATTGTGATGGGCTACGTGTTTTGCTTCCGGTGATGTGTTCGGAATGTATGTACATAGTTCCGTGTGTAGGTAAGAGAGTATTTGTGTCTATGCGTCAAGCAGTGGACATGAATTTAAGCATGTTTAGTCTACTTATAAATGAATAAATTATTATAAGTAGATAGGTTATACAGTAGATGTGTAATTTTTTTTACGCTTTGTCCACCTCGATGTGATCAGGGATGGAACAACTCACTCAAACAAACAAGCAAACAGGGAAACAATAAAGTAATTACACATATTCAGAGTCATGTAAAGCAATGTTCTTGAGTGATTTCGGAATAAATTTGGTAAACAAAATATCGGTGTGAATGTACTGGTATTTGAACCCATGATCTCCATATTACAAGTCCGCGCGTGCAACTCTCGTATCACCTTATTTTAACACATAAAATACACTTATTTTGTTAGCTGTAGAGTCTGCAATTATGAGACTACAATTTCGTACTAGTAAAAGTTTTATATGTGCATTCTTTGAATTCAGCAAAAAATTATAGTTCCGATAAAAAACAATCATGCCCTGACAGTGATTCGAACCCTGGACCTTTAAATTAAATTAAAAACATACTACCACTGAGCTATCATGGTAGTATTGATATAATTTTCTTAAGACTTAAAATGTAATAGGAGGGTAGGAAGTGTCTGGCACTGGACTGTAGCGAGGTAGGGCGTGGTAATACATATAATAGGCTTTGCTATTGTTCTCGTCAGAACATTGTTTTTCTTTGCATACATCGGATACATACATAGACTGTGTCTTGGGGAAATGTACGGCTGTGTACTTCCCAGACTCAGTCCAGCAGCGTAGCCGTATGTTACCAGACACCGCACAGGTGTGCAAGCAGAGTCCAGAGTCCAGAGTCCAGAGTCGAGTCAGGTTGCTCCACGCGACTGTGACATGCGAGAGTGCTTGCCCTGCGCTTCCTACATGGACGTCTCGCACAGCGCAGCAGTATGCACGTGGGCGGATGTTACCGACACCGTGCAGGTGTCAGAAAGTCACGAAGGCAGCGTCATGTGACATTGCACCCTGTAGCTTCTCTCTTGACTTTGACAAGGTCAGAAAACTACATTGCGCTCTTGTTTGCGTGCTTACAGCTACGTACATTATATTCTCGTGTACTCAGTGAAATCTAGTACGAGAACTACTTCGATTTTAACTATACAGAATGAATTCGATACTTCGGCCTATTCATGCTACTCGCCTAAAAACAAAAATGTTTATATGCAAATTCAAAGACGAATGTATCTGTGTGCCTAAGACTGAGTTTGTAGGACTGCGTGCGAAGATGTATGCCTACAGGTGTTTCTGCGAGAGTGTGTAGAAATAGGTTAAAGGAATTAAGAAATTTGTGATAAAAAAAGAAAATTACCTTCCAGGACTACATCAGAGCTATGAACAGAGAGAGAACGTTATGCGAGTAACTGTACATGGTAAACGATCATGGAAAAAGCATCTTTATTCCAAGTGTAGCAAAAAACTGACACTTATTAGTCTAGACGACAAACTATGCGTGTGCTAAGATGTATTAATCTCTCTACCATATGGATGCATTGACTTAAAGTTACGTCATGTTCATTAGACTATTTATATTAAATTTGTCACTGCAGCTTACTATTTCCCTAACAAATGTACTGAATGTTATCAATGTGTTGAAAATTTTTTCTCTCCCGACTGTGACTTACAACCTGGCTACAGCGAAAAAGTTCGCACAAAAATCTGAAACGACATAATTATCTGGCAAAGTCTAGTAACTAATGCAACACCTACATTGCTAGTGGACTGCAAAGAAGACACGTGTGGTACACTACTAGCAGCTACTATAAGACTACTGCAGAAGTCACGAGACTCCACCAAGACTACATTGTGAAACTGTTCAAGGTTTATTATTACCATACCGAGTAACTGTATAAATGTTAGGAAATTAAACAAAAACATGTGAAATAGACTTACAGAATAGGTACAGGGGAAAAATATGTATACATTTTTAGAAGTCTAGTACATGTAAATCTGTAAAACCAAATAATTTAAAGGTTCCTAAAAAGGTATAAACAGGTTTAAAAAGTAATTTGAGCCATCAGTGGAACATCATGAAAACATCTGACCAGACTTAATGATAAAAATCTAACTAAAACATGAGGTGAACTGCAGTAGGTGACGACGATGGGCAGCAACATGATAAACAAAGGGCTCAAGTAGCTATTTATACTCCAGTATTTGCAGAAAGAGAAGCTGGGACAGGTTGTGACTTAACTGGCAATGATGGAGAGGGGAAATGTGGGGGAGGTGCAGTGACAGTTCAAAGTCATGTGATGCAGGAAGAGAAGCTGTGACAGGTTCTGACAGGTGTAGCAGTAAAGGCAGTGAAGAGGGGAAAGGAGGGGGAAAGTGAGCTGTGACAGGTTCAAAAACATGCAGCAGTTCTGTTGAAGGAGAGGGGAAAGGAGGGGGAAGTTCAATGTCAGTTCAAGATCATGTGATGTAGAAAGAGAAGCTGTGACAGGTTCTGAAAGGTGCAGCAGTAATGTGGGTGAAGAGGGGAAAGTAGGGGGAAGTGCAATGACAGTTCAAGGTCATGTGATGCAGGAAGAGATGTGACAGGTGTGCCAATGAATGTGTTTGGAAGGAGGGGAGAAGTTAAGGTACAGAAGATAACTGTATGGTTATACAAAATTATAGTCAGTTCCCTGCTGGATGCTGTAAAGGTCGGATGCTGTACATCATGTCTAGGAGATGTGCAAGTAAGTATCATAATTAATTACTGAATTTATCAGTTAAGTCGATCGGGTATAGACTTGAGATTGTAGGATAATTGATCGGTTGAATCGAAATTATTAATTGTTTGAATTGATCTGTAATCGATCGGGTATTGTTAAATAATAAAAAATATAGATTGATTTTACATTTTTGTAATTAAAAATATTAGGGGTTATGTATTCACATATACTTCATAGCTTGTGAAACTTATTTAGAGTACAACACTTGAATTAAATAATCGATTACTCCAATATGGTGGCATTAGCAATAACTTCAAGGTCGAGCCGAAGGTTGCCGAGCATGGCCAAATATTGCCGAAGATTAACGAGCTTGGCCGAAGATTGCCGAAGTTTGCCGAGCATGGCCAAGTATACCCGACGTATTTTTTAAACTAAATAATTGTTATATAAAATGTTTAAAAAAATATTTTATTTTTATTTAATTTATTTTTTACGTATGTGCAGGGTTAGGATGGAATGCGAAATCAAAAATTTTTGGAAGACTCGGAAGAAACCTCCAAGATCGCGATAGAAAACAAGATGGCAGAATTTATAAAAAAATTTTTGGAATTTTTAATTTTTCGAAATTGACGTCATTCAAGATGGCGGCAGGATACAAGATGGCAGCCAGAAACAAGGTGGCGACATGAAACAAGATGGTGGCCGGAAACAAGATGGCGCCAGGATGTCGGGTTACATGGGTCAAAAGTCAAGGTCAAGGGTCAAGGTCAAGGTCAGCCTCACACCCTCAGCCACCAGCCGCTGTGCCCGGATCGGCATTTTCCTTCTACTGATTTATGACTGCACTGGTTATCCAAAATCAGCAATACTGGTTCATCTTCAGATGATTTTGAAAATTTGCAAAATTTCTCAAACCTTTCAAGGAAAAGATGTTCGTTGGTCCCGCGATAGTTATACACACTTAAATTGCCTCCACACAGCCCACCTATTTTTAGTTGAGGACTCAATCTCTTCCTTGGCTTAATTAACATTGGTGGGATATATGTCCCAGAAGCGCTAAGTGCGCAAACAACTGTGATATTTTTGCCTCGTTCCCAACTACGAGCAGCCTCCACTTGTTTTTCGCCTTTAGGAGCGATTACCTTTTCTAGTTTCTGCACCTGTTTCTGCATCTGTTTAGGCTGAAACTTGTATTTTGTAATTAGTTCTTCAAAATTTTTTTTAACCTGGTAATTTGGTCTCCCTCAAATGCTAGTATTTGATTCAGACTAGTCACCTCTGGGGTCGTTAATGTAATACTGCTCTTTCTTTTACGAAAACCAAGGATCCAACCTTCTCCTGCCATTTTGGCAATTATATTAAAGTTTTGCTTAACCTGAAGTTTTTCAATTAAACAAATGTATGTCTCCTCAACTCGGTCACAGAAATTCCGTAAAAAGAATTAGATAATTCTAAAACAATTTCGTATCACTAATCTGCTCCAGTCTCTGTCGATCTCGAAGAGTGGACCTCGGCACACTGTTGGTATCCGATGCGTTCTTAACAGATGATTCTTTTTTTTACTGATGGTTTTCTTTGGATGCCACACCATCTGCAAGCAGTATCACAAAATATTATATGTAAACCATCTAGCACGTTTAGTTAATTTTCAAAATGTAAGCTTTACATTTTTAAAATTCAAAAGTGTCAGGCCATAGTAAAACCGCCAACTGGCGATGTTACCACAATGTCTAGTGGCATTATTGCCCCAGGTAGCCATTTCTGAATTCACATCACTCTCAACGACAAACGGATAGTTCAAAAATTACTTCCTCTATGCCAAATGTTACGCAAGGATGCTAACTAGATTCAATAAAATAAACAATAATAAGGAGAAATAAATGATGAGCTCACCTTTTATTTCATCCCATGTAGACTATAAATAATAACGATTTTCTTCAAAACATGTCTTCAGTTTATGCTGATTAGTTACCGAATGAAAAAGAATGGGAAAGACATGGACTGATCTTTGAAAGAACTGTGCAATGGGAGTGCATGACTGGATTCAGTTTCTTGGACGTACTCCATTGCAAATTGTGGGAGTGCATGACTGGATTCAGTTTCTTGGACGTACTCCATTGCAACAGTTCTTTCAAAGATAATATCAATGCCCGGTATGGACCGGGTATGCAGATTTCTGTGAGACAATTTGCAATGGAGTACGTCCAAGAAACTGAATCCAGTCAGACATGGACTGTTTACGCATCGGCGCGATAGAGCACACCATCTGAATGACTTGTCCCCACAGCTGTGCATTAGGTGCCAAGAAAACAAGGATGGCGGTGTTACCCAGGGTGACGGTGTTACCTCGGCCTCCCTATGCTTTAGTCAACAGGATACATACACAACATAAAATAAAAAAAAATGGAACCGATTCCATTTTTTTAGTTTTATGTTGTGTATGTATCCTGGTGACTAAAGCATACTCTGCTTATTTATATTTAATTGTCTTGATTTTAGTTTTATTTTGATAGTCATTTATTTCGCAATAGAGTATGTCCAAGCAACTAAATCCAGGCATGCACTCACATTGCACAGTTCTTTCAAAGATCATACACACCATATAGTTGTCGGCACAAAAGGTTTTCTAACTTAGTTTCTGTATTTACGATAGTGGATATTGCACAGGAAGAAGCACTCCCTGCAGATTACATTATTTGTGCACATATCTCCTTTGCGATTCGTTGCTGACTATAATCAGAATCTTTAAATAATGAATTTTAGTCGATTTCTAGCCGTAAGTTCACGTATCAAAATAATATAATAGCGTAACTTGAAATCATGAAGTACCTGATACCGATAATTTCACGTTGTTCTTGTTATTTTAATCCAAACAGAAGCTACAATTTATACACAGGAAATAAAATGTTAATATGCAAGTATAATTTCAGGCACCCTTTTACCTATAGGGTATTTCTTAAATAGGGGGACAAACTCCGCATACGTGTTCCTCACGAAAAATTATGACGAAAACATAATTTGCACTTTTCACTTAAACACAATGTTAAGGGAGTAATGGGCCTCTGAACATCGAATTTTAAAACAGTATTTTCCCAAAATATCGGAAACTAATTGACATAAAAGTACAATATTTTCAGCATTGCGTAATGCTATTGCGATCTGCAAACCAACAGAAAATGCTGTTGAAACCTTCCGCCCTTATGAAAATAGCAGGGGTGGCTATCCTCTAATTGCGTATAACTGTTTTACAGTCCGGATTTTCGAACATCCGAAGATGGTTAATATAGTAATGTTACCTGTCCAACAAAAAAGGTCCTTTTGTTGCAATAGCATAGGACTCATAGTTTTCTTTCAAATCACAAATGATGCTACACACTTAAAAAATACTTATTAGTAGAGCTAGGATTAATATGTAATAACATATTTTTCCCTTGACATGTTGATTTGTTAAAAGCACAAATGTTGAATATTTACATGAAAATAGCTATTATAGAAAATTTTTATGTTACACATTTTTACATATTTCACCTAATAGTACATATTTCACATTTAATAAATACATTTCACATAAAATGTTCCTTGAATGTATATTTGCTTAACTGTTGACCTTTAGTGCCACAGAATAGGAAAAATTTTAACGATTTCGCTGGGGCCGCGGTGGCTCCGTACTACAGCAAGTACCTTATTCTCAGCGGTGTCGAATCCTGAATTTTCGCGTGCAGCAATAATCGTGTTGGACAAGGCCGCAGGTAGGCGCAGGTTAACGGTATACCTGTTTGTTTCGTGCAGTGTGGATAAAGGAAATTATCTGCACTCACAGGTAGAATTCCTGGAATTTCCTTGTCAGAGGGGGAAGGGTTTAGGAGACCAGATGTTTGTTGTGGTACGACTAGCAGTAAATGTACACCAGGCGGTAATTCCAGGATTCTAAGAATGTGTTGACCACGAGGGACGTGGTTGTTTCCTATGCTTTCTTTTTCTTCTCAACTGTGTTCTTGAATACTGAAATAGAAGAATAAGTGTTTGAAGCAGTACTTTTCTAAGGGTTGAGTGTGTGCGCGGTTTTTCTGTGGTCTTACGAAATGGTGCCTCTAGCATCAACATTGGCAGCTAAGTTACGATCGTGGATAACAGTCGATGACGCGTTCACTACCGACGGAAAAAGTTGTTGAATGCCAAGTATGCAATAAAAAGATTGGGTGTTCTATGAAGTCGCAACTTGATCAACACGTATCTAGTTTAATGCACACAAAAAATTAATGTTTGCAATTATCTAAATGGCAAGTGCTTTTAACTCAGATGCAGCAGTCGTCGAGTGGAAGAAATGAATTTTTTCAAGATTTGTGTCGAGCTATGGTTACTGCAAATATACCTTGGTACAAGCTTCAGGTACCTGAATTTCGTTCATTTTACAAAAGTATTGTGGGCAACAGATTCCAGACGAATCCACGCTGAGAAAAAATTATCTACATTTTTACTACGAAGATGCTCTGTCAAGTGTGCGGAACTATATAGGTAATTGCCCCATATGGATCGCAGTTGACGAAACTACAGATGTAACTGGACGGTACATTGCTAATCTGGTTGTTGGAAAACTCGACCCAGATGAGCCCTCAAAACCATTCCTGATTTGCTCGAAAGTGTTGGAGCGCACAAATCATGCGACAGTGGCTCGCTTTGTGAACGATTGTATGAAGGTGCTGTGGCCTGAAGGCATACAAGAGAAGAAGGTTCTTGTGCTTTATTCCAATGCTGCAGCCTACAAGCTGAAGGCGACAACTGCTCTGTGCGTTTTTTATCCCAAGCTTATTCATTTCACATGTTCGGCCCATGGACTTCAACGTATAGCTGAAGAAGTACGAAGCTGCTACCCAGAAGTAAATAAGATTGTTTCGTGCGCTAAGAAAGTGTTTCTGAAAGCCCCACAGCGTGTGTTACATCATAGGGAACTTCTGCCAAATGTATCTCTGCCTCCTGAACCGGTACTTAGAAGGTGGGGAACGTGGCTTGATGCCGTAAGCAGTGAACATTTTCATTGTGTAAAATCCGTAATTGATTCATTTCCCCCAGAATCAGCTGTTTCAGTGCGTGAGGCACAAACTGCATTCAACGAACCGAAAATAGAATGTGCATTGGCTTGCATTCAGAACAATTTTACCTTCATTTCTGCCAGCATCAAGAAACTCGAAACTGTTGGGTTAACTTTACAAGTGGCATTGGGTGTTACAGAAGAATGTAAAGCAACAGTGAGTGGCGTCAGAGGCGACACTGGACATAAAGTGTTAAATAAACTTGAAGCTGTTTTGGCAAGGAATCCGGGCTACACGACTTTCGTTAATGCCTGCAATATTCTTGGTGGGGAAGAAGTAGAAAATCTCCTGCAAACATCTCTCCAGGTAATTATCACCTGCTTAAATTAGCACCAGTCACATCTTTTGATGTAGAGAGATCATTTTCTGCTTACAAAAACATTCTGTCTGACAGACGGCATTCCATGACCTCGGAAAATTTAGAGAAATATCTGATAGTTCACTGTACTTGGAAGTAAATTAAATGTAGTATTTTCTTAGCATATAATGATAGACAGTAGAACTATACTATTTTAATTTTTTATTTCAATTATGGTTTGAGAATCTATTGTGGAGTGTTGTGTACACATTTTTATCAACATAAGATACAGTATACTAATTGTGATACATAAAAAAACTGTACTTGAATAAAACTAATAATTATACTACATTTTTTAACATTATTTGATATTAAATATTTTTGTTATTACATGTTTAACTACATATTTTGCATATTTTTCATACATAAATGTGTACATATTTTACAAGATGATACTACATAAAAATCTTAGCCTTACTTATTAGTCACTGCAAAAAAAAATTTAAATTGACCTTACCAAATTTTTCTGTAGTGGTTACAAATTTTTTTGTAGTCACTGCAAAACTTTATTGGGGACAGCAAAATTTTTTTTGTGGTCACTACAAACAATTTTAGTAAGGTCCATGTTGACAAAATATTTTGCAGTGACTAATAAGTATTTATTTCAGTGCAGCCATAGAGTTCCCGAAACAATGGTATCGTGAGTTAGAAACATGTAGGTAATGTTGAATGTGCATCATCAACAATTCAAGGAACACAACAAAATAAACACATGAACGCACTATTGCCTATGCTGTATGCTGTGTATCTTAGGTGCAAAACACAGGACTTAGGAGCATTCTTAAATGACGATATGCAAAAACAAGGTGGGTTTGGATGGAAACCCATCACATGAAAATGGATAGGTAGAAACTTCACTGAAACCTTTAAAACGCAATTGTCCAAATGTTGTGTTTTATTCAACAACATGAATTTTACAGTACAAGTTAACCAGAATGCAATCTTTTTTTGTGTACATTATACTTTATTCGAAAAAAAAAATAATATGTTTTTGTTTTAAAAAGTTCTTATTCTGTAGACACCAACAAGTATAATTTACTAGTAAAGAGTATTTGTTTTCCATATATGACACAGTTTCCGACCCGCAAAGAAATACGTAACAAATTTATGCACTTTTTTGTTTTCAAGTTTTGAAGCATGTGAAACGGTTCGTGGTCAACCAGGCATTTTGGACGTGTTCGCAGATTCATGATGAGACGTGTTCGTTTATGTGCAGATTCGCGGGGTTATCATTTTGAACATTTCATGTAATGTTTGCCTACATCACTTAGCAGTATTGTATCAAGCAAAGATGACTGTACCGTGTGTCACAGAAATGGCAAGGAATAAACATATAACACTACTGACGTAATATCTTACATTACGTGCTAACCTTTTCGAGCTACCCCCATGAGGGCAGGACAAGTAAAAAGAAGTCTTGTATGGTAATTTTTATGTGCTTCTTATCGATTACCACATACATCAATGCTTATGGACTACCAGTACATTTAGCAACATAGGTTTTGCAACCCTTAATTTTCCAAAATTTGGTATTATTTAGTGTTTCACATCACACAGTCTGTACGCCTGTGTCAATTACACAAACCATATGAAAATTACGTATTATACAAAATTACGACCCCTCATTCGTACGTTAGAAAACAAAGAAGTGTATAATTTTGTTAGGTTTTTCTTTGCGGATCGGAAATTGTGCCAAACATGACAAACAAAAATTAATGCCTGAAGTTTTAACCCTATAATTAATTCCCTTTACTAGTAAATTATACTTGTTAGTATCTACAGAATCAGAATTTTTTGAACAAAAACACATTAATTTTCCTTTCTCGAATAAGGTGTCACGTACAAAAAAACAAGATGGCTTTCTGGTACACTTGCACTGTAACATTCATTTTGTGGAATAAAACACGACATTTGGATATTTGCGTTTTAAAGTTTTCAGTGAAATTTCTACCTATCCCTTTTCATGTGATGGGTTTCCATCCAATCCCAACTTTTTATTGCACATCGACATTTAAAAATGCTTCTAAATCCTGTGTTTTGCACCTAAGATACACAGCATGCAGCACAGGCAATAGTGCGTTCATGTGTGTTTGTTGTGTTACTTGAATTGTCGATGGTGCACTTTCAACGTTACCTACATGTTTCTAACTGACGATACCATTGTTTCGGAAACTCTATCGCTGTAGCTTCATTTGTGATTTGAAAGAAAACTATGAGTCCTAGACTATTGCAACAAGAGGACTTTTTTTGTTAGACAGGTAACGTTACTAAATAAACCATCTTCAGATGTTCGAAAATCCGGACGGTAAAAAAGCTATACTCAGTTAGAGGGTAGCCACCTCTGCTATTTTCATAAGGGCGGAAGGTATCAACCAACATTCGCTGTTGGTTTGCAGATCCCAATAGCATTAAGCAATGCTGAAAATATTGTATTTTTATGTCTATTAGTTTCCGATATTTTGGGAAAATACTGTTTTAAAATTCGATGTTCAGAGGCCCATTACTCCCTTAATATTGCGTTTAGGTGAAAAGTGCATAATATGTTTTGGTCATAGTTTTTCGTGAGGAACACGCAAGCAGAGTTTGTTCCCCTATTTAAGAAACTCTCTGTATAGGCAAACAAAAACCCAATCTTGCAGTTGTTTTTTTTGTTGGTTTATATTATACGTTAGTGTTAACAAATTAATAAGTTGGTCAATAAATCTTTTCACCCTGAACACGTGTCTCATATATCGTGAAGTTTAGAGATCACTATACATGCAGGTCTTCATGACATAATATGTATCTATTTAAATAGGATCCCGTAATGTATTGTCGACATTAATGTTACAGAGCATTATTAATAGCAATTAATTAGGTGTGTTTGTATCAAAAACTCTTCAAGAAACATAAATACCTTTTATTGTACATTTAAAGTTGGTGATTAAGGAAGAGAGTAAATTGACTTTGTGCATATTTATGAACACGATATTTTTAATTCTAGATTAAATTTTCATTTCATTAGTTTATCAATCTAGTTTTACATGATCTTATTACTCGATATCATGCAATGGCATTGCAGTATTTTGCAAGTAAGGTAATAAAAATGGTTTTTGGGTTTATTGGAGAGCCGGAAACATATTTAACCTAACTTCATGTATCGTAAAAACAAAAACAAAAAAAATATATTTTTTGAATATTTGAAATAAGAAATCGTTATTACAATAACTCTGTGACACTAATTATGTCAGCGAGAGTAGTAGAAACAACTCCATGACATTAAAGTTTTAACAATTTAACTTCAATCGCTACTATGAATTACCTTATATTCATTACCCTACAGACGCAATACGAAATTCAAGGTTAAAAAACTAATAAATAGGAATATTTTTCCGATATTATGTTGCTTTGATATACTGAAGCTAATACGATACTCTGTGATTGCAAAATTGTAATTTGTTTAGCGTGATTTGAATAATATTTCCTTTAAATTTTATGTGTTAATTGTGTTCAATCTAATCACATTTAATAAGGCAACGGATGCTAATTAATGATATAAACGTGTACTTAATGTTTTTGTAATAATCTTATACTTAACACATGAGAAATCCAAACACTCGTTTATCTTAGTTTATATAATACACTAACTTGATAACGTTTAATACGATATTTCAGTTTAGGTGACGCATTCACAAACAGACTTTGATTATGTTAGTATTTTTAATGTCGTATAGTTTACCTTGCTCAAACAAAGATAAGTCTTTTAATTGGTTTATGGTGAATGCAACGGCAAGCGATATAACGACAATGTTCTAGTGTCAAAAAATAAGCATTAATCCGGAATTATGTTGCATTATTTAATGCTATGAACAGTAACAATCACGGTTTACATAATTTACAATGTTTTTTTCGTGCATGATGTTTAAATAATAATTTATATATAATTTAATAAGTTAGCGGTGATGTATCATTGGACATTACGATTTTTTACCTCTTTTGAACACCTAGGTTAAATTAAATATTCTTTGTTATAGTGCCACAGAAGTTTTAATTATTTAAATACTAGTGTAACATAAAAATCTATAAAGTCACTTAAACATACAAAATCACGTGCCTTATTTGTTCGCCATATAATAATTGATCTTGCTGATCCTTACTGTAGATTCTTGTTATGGGTTTACTGCATGTTTAAAAAGTTCTGCGTAAACAGCAACTTAATTTGGCCTTGCTCTTCTACATCCTTAGTTTTGTTTTATGGATACCATTTTATGAAAGCTGTGTTTTAATTTTTGTATAAATCAATATCTTTATGTACCTGATGCATTTTGAGTTTTTGGAGACTTGTGCGACTATTTAAGGCAGAACAATGCTCTTCGACGCAGTGCCATTGATATTCTGTGCTGCGCTTGTGAACAATATGCACGGGATAGCTAACAATTGACAAAAATACACAGCAGCACATGAAAGAACAATTTTGATGGTGCGCGTTAAAGTGAATTACAGACATTTCTAGAAGAAATGCGATAGGCAAGGCCACTGTATAGAAAGTCAGAAGCGGCGAGAAAGTGGAAATATTTTGTTTCAGTTGAACATGCGAGTCAAGATAATAACGCAACATTGACGATATCAAGACTGTAGGCGTAACGTAACAAAAATGATATTTTACAGCAATGGAAACCACCTCATAATTTATCAAATTAAATTTGGTTTACCTGCCGTACGATAAACGCATCGTTTATTTTAACGTAAGGTTTCTGAATAAATGTTTAAAAATTGTACGATTAGCTTACTTTTCCAAAAGTAGTTGAAGAACCAATTTCCTACCTACTGAAATGGTAATTACTATTTAGTAATTATGCTATTATTCTTTTGTAGGATGTGGATGCAGACAGCACACAGAGACCTCACGAACTATCAGTGGCGATTAGTGTCCAATGCAATCAGCAAATGTTCTTTACCTATCTTTGTGAAGCTAGTTTTTGCTGAAATCTGTCGTTGGAGAAGTTATACAAAACCACAAGATACCCACCTTGCTTCAACTGTGATGGATTCTATTATGCTCTTATTTGAACGAGTGGAGAAGCAGGTAAAATATTATAATAGTAGTCGGTATGTTCTAGTAAAATAAAATTATTGTTGAAGAAAGATACCAGCCTCTATGGTAGTAAGACAATGAAATAAAATTTATTACAAAACTATATAAAACGTCCAAACGCCAAGACTAAATGATAACAGATTACTAAAAACCACATGCATATTTACTGTCCGCGCGCTAGCAATAAGTCCCTGGCGTGTCTACATTTTTTGCCCGAAATATAATGCACGCCATAGTAACACAGTAGCAAACACGTCCTAACTTAACGACGTTACTACGGCTGGTATGTGCGTTCAAATACTGTCGGCTTCGTTATATTATTTATAACTATACGGACGAAATACGCATACCCTCCGGGCACTTAGAGCTGGCGCACGGACAGTAATATCAACATTGAGTAAAGATTTCATTGATATCAACACAAATCATGACTTTTATATTGAATGCTATATTTACATTATATTTGATGAATATTTCCTGGTAATAGGTTATGATATATGACCACATTATGACAGTTTCTACAACTGTAATTACTTAGATATAATTTGGATAAATAATTTAATCCATTGCTTATTGAACACCGTGTAATTGTACGAAATTATTTTCGGATTGGAGTATTCAAGACACTTAAATTGCATGGCACATTCTTAATAACTACGATGGTCCAAATGTTTCGAAATCTTCGTTAATAATCCGTAAAATGGGCAGTTAACACTCACTTTACAAACAGCAGACTTCAAGAATTACGTTAAAAAATACTGTCGATAAATATATTGTAAATTATATTCATCAGCACTCAACGTCTTTAGTGCCCAAAGTAAGGGGGAATGGGTAAGTAATTATACTTTTTTAAGTTTTACTGCACTTTTTGGTTATTTGTTTTACAATATAGTCTTAATTTATGAGTTAAAAATTAGTACTACAATTTTTATGATTGTCATTAAATTCTGCTGTAATTTAAAAACATGCAATAAATTGGTTTTGTCCCGCCCAAAAATGTGTGTAACGGTGCCGATTTAAGTTGAGAACGTTTCACAAACGCTTTAAAACACTAAATTTATATATATTATATTTTAAACCTCTTGAAATTATTAACGCTTATTTGCTTTAAATAAACCACTGACTTTTAATTTGTTAAAGTTACATTTAAGAGGAACGTCTAACACGTAATGTTGGGCAGATGTGCAACTTATTTTTGTAGCTTTATTAGTTTTAACCGTACAGGCGATATAATCCCAAATCAGCTCCTATAAAACGGTTATAATTATATCGTAGTAATTCAAGACGGATATTTTGAAAATAGAATATATATTTTTTGAGCTACATGTGCTAATTAGTTCTTAATCGTATAATAAGCGAGGCAACAGTTTGAATTCGGTCGTTTACTATTTCACAAATAACTATATGTTAACTTTGGGGAAGATGCAACTTGTACGAAGATGTCAGAAACACATGTTTTTAACGTTTACAATTCAGATCATTTTAAGTTATAATAGTAATACAAATTATCATAGGCGTGAGGTGCGCAGATATTTAGTTTAGGAGGACCCAGACATGCTACTACAATAGTGGCGGGTTGAAAGGCCATTGAAGGGGGTAGAGAGGTTGCAACATATTTATGGCCAATGAGTGAAACGAAAACAGTGCATGAATAACATATATCCTCAGTGGTAGCGAATTAGGGAAATACATTCTAATTTCTAACTTCGTACTAGACAACAATGTTAAAACCGCGAAGGTCTACATTAGTGACCAGTACACAACTTTTCACGAACCACATGAATGAGTAAAGAGTTTTGGGCGACTCTTAACAGCAATGGCCTTGAGAGCCAGTTGAAGGTGGATTATGTGAATATGGAGCAGTGTCGGATTTCAAGGGTAAAGGAACGGGTGATTTCCGAGTAGACCCTTCGGCCTAAAGCATCGTCACGACATCCCGGCACGAAATATCGGGTGATCCCGGTGGTAAGGTAAGTGTACATTGAGCCAATATGTTAAGGAAATTTTTCTGTAAAATATTTCGTGAGCCATTTACAAATGGTTAGTTTCAATAAGTTAATATGAAGGATGCAATCACTAACTTTTCTGTATGTACTCAAAGTCGCAAAATGCATGCTGAATTCCGTAAATATTTTTTTAAAGAGCAATTTTTAATGGAGCTGACACCAATGATGTGCATTTTCTTCGCTATTTAAGATATTTAAGGATGGTCTGAAAGCAGCAGCGATACCAAATTCGACTGTTCACAACTGTAATGATATGCCCATTCGACGAATTGAACGGCACGACTGTTTGCTATATTTTATGAGTTATTTTCTCTCTATCGTTCAAACCTTGGAGCTGTAGACACATAAGAGAATTTGACTACTAGACAGCAAGAACAGAAACATCTGGCCTACACTGAAATGTGTACTCTTTTTAACTCTCCGTCACAATTCTATAAACACATTAAAAATGTTGTCTATAACGTACCACTTATCGCAGTTCTTGCATCGAGACAAATTTAATTTTTTGAGACATGGCCGACATTTTACACGTGAAAAGAATGATCCCAGAAATAAGGGAGATTTATGAAAAATAATTCCCAGTGGTTTGCCAAAATTCTTAAAGTAAGGTTTCTAGATAAAGATGATGATTTGCCATCTGTTCCATGAAGTACAAGGAAACTATTCTGAAACAATGCGGAAGGAAACACACTCGGGGAATATTATTGGTGCCTCACTATTTGTACAATATTTTATTAAATGTTGATAAATTTGAAATATATGTTTTCAGAGTGCAAACTATTTTACTGGCCTGGAGTGTCTTCTACCAAAATCTGCAGTGAGAAAACAGTTAATCGATATCAAGAAAACGATTGAACTATGCAAATATGATCTTCAAGATATACCAACAGACGTATTTTGGAAACATAATGGAGATTGTAGAACACGAGCTGCAGGACACCAGAACAATAAATACAATCAACGGACGTCATGACTATCTGTGAAGTGGTTAAAAAGTCAGCAAGGATTCCTTTCCTAACATGGTATAGGCCTTCTGACAATTTTTGTTGTCATTTCAGCAATAACAGCTTCTAGTAAGAGGAGTATATTTTTCACTCTCAAGAGACTACAAATTTGTCTGAGAAACAAAACTGGCGATGAAAGGCTTAACGTACTTACATTTCTGACAGTTCATATAGATACATGGTACATGTAGAATATATTGTTAAACAATATGGAAATGTTTGTGGATGGTTACCATTAACTTGAGGGTCTCTCTTGTAATGCATAAAAGTTACTATTTTTTATTACTAAAAAAAGTTGAATGTACATATTGTTCAAGCGATAAAGACATGGTGGTTATTAATTTGAAATTGTTTGTTACATTATTTTCATGTCCATAGGTCTGATTATGTGTTTGTCATTTAATTATGTATTAATTGTTTTTGTCATATTGAACCAGTCAGGATTTCATATATTTTAGTCGAAAAAACTAAGTTACGATTTAAGTGTTATGTGAAACACGAAATATTATATTCCAGCCAATAAAATTATGACTGCGGTTTCTTAATAACTACCTGATAGTTCTAGACGGTAAAAAAGAAACGCCGCTTTTGGTAATTTTTCATATTTATATAATAATAACTCATAATTCCAATCTGCGGATACGTCAGATTTAAAGAATTGTCGAGCTTGTGCTTGATTCTTGAGCTTGAGATACTAAATGCTTTTCTAGAAATTGTGAACAAATTCGAGGGCCAAGAAAAGTACGCATGCGAACTTCAAACTTTGTCAGAGAATAATGAAATGTTATCTTGTAGGTATTCTCTGCCTTTGCCACATAATATGATTCATTTGTGAACCAAGTCGAACTCTAAAATTAAGTATTTTTTGTTAAATTTGTTTCAGTTGCATGAATTTCCATACACCGAACGAAAAACTCCGAGAAACAATTTCATTAGTCTCATGTGCTATAGGTTTCCATGCTTAATAAACAGGCGAGGCTGACAAAAAATATGTTTAGTCACCCATGCTTAGTCATTTATAATAATAATGTTCCAGCTCACAGCAGCCCATTTTTTCCGCGAACATCACCACTAAACTGTTTCCGTATAACTATTAAAAAACTTCCTAAAATGTTTAGGAAGGAGTTAAACCTAAACGCAATTTGAGACAGTTACCATACTTCCGCCTTGTAAATACACAAACTGTTTCTACTGTTAAAATACAAGTCTGGTAACTAAGTATACATTTGACTGTATTGCTAAAAAGTTTGGAAGTGCTAACATGGATGCCTGAGAAACAATTCTACACTACCTTCATTATTAGCGCTCCTATACGCACAGAGTAAAAATAATGTGTACATTTACAAGGAAAATCTTGTAAACTAATATCAGAACGTAATAAGTCAGGTAATAAAAGTAAGATGTCAGAAACCTTCTAAAGTGGTTACAAATATCGTAAACACCTTTGCGAACTAGTAAAATAAACGTTAATGAGCAAATTTTTCGATTTGAAACAAAATAAACACAGGAGACCAGACGAATATTACAAAACATTTTGTACATTTACAAAACTTTTTCTTTTGGAAACTAGTTTACAAATTTTATTTTGTAACACTAAAAAAGTGTTGTACACTTAACCAGATATTAGCTGTAAACATACAAAATTTGTTTGTATATTTACAGAAATGTTTGTATTTATGCATGGAAGTGTGTACAAATACAAGTTATTTGGTAAACTTTACAAAAAAATGGTGGTGTTACCAAAAGCTTTTTGGGTGCAACTTCGTCGAATTTCACCAAGAGAATTACACAAGCGGCAAGTAGACTGCGACACGTTGGCATAAGTACTGATTGATTAGAGACGGGAAAATTTCGCGCGTTCACTGTCCTGTTCGAGGACCTTAAAAATATCTGTGTACGTTATCAGACAGGGCTTGGATTTTTCTTCTGTCTGCTCTCTTTTATAGACACTACATAGCAACACTTAGAACTACAATTGTAAGCCAGCCATATTGGTATACGTTTGTGTTACCTATAATAAAATAAATAAATAAGTAAATATATACATATATATAGTACAGGGGTGCCTATCCCCCCAGAAAATGTATGACCCAACCCCCCCCCCCTAATGAATGGTATAACAAAGTTCCCACATAAAACAATTTTCCCGACACCTATAGTTAAAAGCGAGGGGTTCGGTGGTCCACTCCCGGGAAAATATTGATGTTTGGGTGTAAAATGGTGCTATTTAAGCACTTTTTGAACCTAAACAAAAACCGCAGGTAGAAACTGTAATATATTTAAAGATATAATTTATTTCGGTGAACAGTGTTCACAAAGTTATCTTTATCAAACCCGGAGCCTTGTACTCTTTCTTACTTTGGCGCCACCGGTTATTAGGGGTACCAGGAAAGCCGACTGCCATTTTATGGCTATGATGAAGGTAAGCACGATTCGCCTAGCCATTTATTTGGTCATCCAACCCTCTCGTCCTCTGCTTTACCACAGACAATTGGGGTTCTACTGTGCATTAGTATTAAGTTTGCCACAAAAATTAAAAAATATATTTTAACAAATATTTTAAAAAAATGTTGCACTCGTAAACTTGTAAGTCTTACCATTTTTTTATTTCAGTTACACTGCAAAGCATTTAATTTACTTAAAATTGAAAGATTACAATGTCAGCCATTGCTATATGGCATGTAATAGAGATGCATAATAATCATATCATGTTTCTAGCGCGCTAAACGTACAACCGACAGATAAATTCATCGAAACTCACTCTATTGTAAATCTTTTATTATTAATGCCCTTGCCCACCGGTACTATGGGACAGCCAATAACACGGAAAACTATTTTTTAATACTTCTTACACCTTAATAGATTAAATTTCATCAAATCTTTTCCTAACGCAACAACTACCAGCTTAGTCGAATTAATTACCAATAAGGTTTTCTAATCCAGGAGTTCGGGTTTAATCCCCAGCGAAATCATAACATTTTCCGTATTTTTTCTTGTTCCGAACAATCAATTTACGGCCTTAGGAAAGAACAGTTTTTTTTTACACGACATCTTTTCTATGCCTGCAAAATATTTACTGTAAAAAAAAAATGGAATAAAAAATTACTGTAAAATGTAATATATTAGTACAAATTACTTATTCATTTGTATAAATCGGTGGGTGTGAATGGTATCTTAATGAAAACTAATGTAAAGAATGTAAAACCAATGTTTCATTACATATTTATAAGTGTAGTCATATAAAATATTTATGATTCTAGTTGCTAAAAATAATAGCCATCAGAATTTCAATGAAAAAACATCTGAATTTTAAGCGATACGATAACAATGTGAACCACAAGCCCTTAATGCAATCTATGAGTGAGAGAACTATGGCATGCAGTACTTTCTTAATCCTATTTTTGTTTCTATGCGAATTTCACCGATGACGTTACAATTGTGCTTTCCTTTAGATATTGCTGGATCAGGTGTGATAATATTTATTTACTGTAGTTGTTCCTCCGTCTTGTTGTAAACTACTGCTGCCCCCGTGACTCCGGCGCCACTGCACTTGGTTACTTAGGGTCGTACCTATAAACGGCTTTCGGTTGTTATCCAATCACCAAAAGTCTCTTCCGGCCGAAACGCACACTATAAACGTCTTTCGTTGGTTGGTTGACTGCCTGGAAGTGAAGAGTCATCCAATATCAGGTGAATGTAGTCAGACGGTGATTCGAAAGGCTGTTCGGCTTATTTATGTACGGTTTTTAACAATGGCGCGGGAGTTGGATGAATTTCGTAACTACATTGACGACGTGTTAGAATTTTACTAAGATCTGGAAGAAGTTGTACGGGCACCAAAAGTATATTTGAGAAATATTCCTGACCCTTTTGAAATATACCGGGATGAAGAATTCCGAAAACGTTACAGATTTTCGAAAAACGTAGTTAGGGAGGTCTTGTATCCCTACGTACAGCATTTGGAAAAGCCAGATAAACGTGGATTGCCAATACCGGCAATACAAAAATTGCTTTTGGCACTGAGATTTTATGCCACTGGCAGTTTTCAGGTATTATTTACAAGTTATCGTTTACTTCATAACTGTAATGCCAGACAAGTCAATTACTTTGAGGTTATAACAGAATATGATGCCTGTTACAGCAACACACAATGGGGTCGTGGTACTTGTAACTAAAAACCATTGAACATTTTTAAATAATTCGTAGAGGTGTTTGTACAATTTGTAATAACTTGTAGGTAAATATCAAGAATCAAGAATTATAGTGTTCCGGCCAAAGTATAGATTTTAAAACATATTTTGCCTAGAGGCATTATAAGTAGTCCGACGTAAAAATAAGGTTATGTTAGATTGTTAGGTTACCTGAACTAACATTATCTAGCTTAACCTAACCTAAGTTAACCTAACCTTATCTTACTTAACACAACCTAACAACGTATCATAAATTATTTTAACAAAAATTATTTTTGTACAGCACTAAGTTACTTAGAACGTCACTATAAACAAATTTCGTTATTAAACTGTACCTCTAAAGACAATAGTTTGGTCGGTACATGATGAGTAATGATTCGTAATATTTAATGAAATGAAATCAAACTAGCCTAATGGCCCTAAGTTACAGGAGTTCAAAGTAAACTCACTTTACAATCAGTGGCGATGCGTGAAGTGTTCTAGGGAAAGTTGTGATTAGCAATTACTATACAGAACTCTGCCTGTCTAACCATTTAACTGATAGGGGCAGGTATTTTCCTCAGCCAGTAGCATGTAAAAGACAAGGAAGTAGTTCTCAATAATACACCTAGGTCTCAGACACACAACTGTCACCTGCTCAATGAGTATTGTCAGATGTTATACTGCTTGCAGTGGAACACGTCCATGCTTCGCCACTGTCTACAACACTGTAATATTTTTCGACCACAAGTTAATCTACACTGTAGTTAGGATGTTAACATACATGATAACGCTATCAAGGTTAACACAACACGAGAAATGTTTTTTCGTATTATAGATCTCGTTTATTTGGCAATTTACCGACAACTATGCTTATCCACAAAACAAATAAAAAATAGCCCTATTTCTGCTCAACTTATCACTGTGATATATTATGTCCTGACGACTGAACTAAACATTAAACTTGTTTAAAAGAACTGATGTCTCATAGGGATATTTTTTTTAATAAGCTAATTATATGCGCCTTACATAATTTTAGCTGGTTTGTAGCGACCTCAACGGCTGTATTCAAAGTACTACGTCTACAGCAATAAAAGATGTAACTGAAGCACTAGCTGGGCAAGTAAGGCATCACATCAGTCTACCCAGGACAGAAGATGAAGAAAATTCAGCTAATCAAAATTTTAAAATGTTGCAAACTTCCCTGGTGTGGTATGTCTTATTGACTGTACACATGTTCCAATTGCCAATCCTGGCGGTGACATGGGGGAAGTGTTCAGAAACAGACATGGAACATTCTCTCTAAATGTTCAGGTATGTATGAACAGTTTTCATACATAAGGAATTCTTCACCCTAGGCTACATTCAAAACAGCTTCTGGAAATCATTGCCACAACTATTTATTTTATTAATTTAAGTAGAAGTATTATGAGGTTTCATTTTAACAATTAAAAGGATTTGTCTGAATAGTGTAAAATGAATATAATAGCCGATACATTGAATATAATAAACACAGTAGAGATTTTAGAATACAGAAAATACAAAGGAAATTGTAATATAATTCATAGTACATTTTATTTTAACGAATACCACATACCTTCTCACATTAATTCTGATCCCCGTTTACTTTTCTGTGTGCCATGGTTCATCTTTTCTACACATCCTGCATGCTGTTGTGAATATAGCGTAGACCCTAACAATTTATACAATTACTCAAACAACAGTAAGACGTACAAGTGAAAATTATACCATTATATCAGTTTGCATTATTTGTCCTCTTTTAAATGGTTATTACATAATGCTTTTTAAAATATGTCCTTGGTATTGTAAACGTTACACACGGAGGTAATAATATAAAACGAACCTAGCGACAGCCCTGTGTCATGAGAATGGTTCCGTATTTATAGCCAATCAAGATTACCACTACTATTCATATACGTGCCTCTTTTTACTAAGTTGTATTGCACATTATCTGATCAATAGTTGAAATTAGTGAAACATAACTTCTTAAGCCCAAAATCTTTGGTTTTTATTTGTTTCTACACTAAAATATATTATTTTTATATGATATTGCAATATAACAGGAGCAATTCTTCTTGTAATTATACTTAAGTTAAGAGTAGTTTAATATGCATTACTATTCCTGCATTAGGAGAGAGATTACGTTTTAAAAGTAATGAAATTCAGTACCGGTATCAGTACATAGAAGAAAATGTTTTATGAAAAAAGCCTAATCAAGTAAAAATACTTACTGTATTGTATTTTTCTCTTGAGTGATTCCTACAATTGGAAAACAGTGAAACCGAGGACAATTTTTTTTACTTTTAACGTGATTGCATAATTAATTTAATCTGATGAGTAATAAATTAAAAAGTAGTTTTTTAACATACAAATTTCTGTTTCGTACGGATAATGTTATGACCGTACCCTACATCTATAATTTTATTAACTACATATAGTGTTATGGGTCACGGAAGTACGGTGCTTGGTAAGTCACCTATTTGTCACAGCATGGACATAAACACTATTTCATTAAATTAAATAGTTTGCTATTTAAAAAAAATTACATACCAGGTGTTGCTATTGTAGTTATTCAAGTAAATGTACAAATTCCACTTTTCAGAGCACAATTTTCAAATCAAACACCAACAATTACGAGCTCGTAAGGACTGCTCATCAGGATCCATATTCTTTCTGATAAAATTTCTATTTTTCGAAAAATTTATTCTGAAATCCCTCATTCTAGCAATTGTGTCATCTTACAAGCATATTGTCGTTGCCGGTGAAAAACCTCCTATGTGGCTTCAATTGTATTAAAATATACTTCGTAATAAAATTTGTGTACACAATTGTACTTAAGCGTACAGACTAACACAAATGAATTATGCGTGTGTAGTTCCGTGATATTTAATACACCAAACACTAACAATAATATGTGATTTTTTTAATTTGTATTCTTTTTACTTTCCTACAAATTTTTGAATTTTGCACATAGGAGGATTTTCACCGGCAACGACGATATACGTCTAATCCACAGCTGCATACAACACACAGACATCCACAAACCGTTACTTTTTCCAGTGATCCTGAAGCACATGCCATTCACCATTATAGTAAGCAAGTAAGGAACCAACGCTTGTACTTTCAATACTCCTGGTATAATCTCTCCCTCATTTTACACTCTCGCTTCATCCCCGAGAAATTCCATAATCCAACCCAGCACCCACTTGGTCAAATAGAACTAAACCAAGTTTGATACTCATTAGTATTATAAAGTACGTAACTGTGTTGAAAAGAAACACATACAGATATACTTGTGCACTTATAGTATTTGCAAAGGTTATGTGTACAGGTTGCTGTTGGTCCACATTGCAAGATTGTGGACATTTGTACTTCGAGGCCCGGATCGATACATGATGCTCGGGTATTCGAAGGATCTGGACTGAAGACTTGCTTTGATGAACGTCGTGTGAAAGGTTTATTGTTGGGAGACAGTGGGTATCCATGTCTCCCATATCTCTTCACAACTCTCATTCACCCACAGACTGACGCAGAAGTAAGATACAATGCTGCCCGCATCCGCACTCGTAATGCAGTGGAGAGGACATTTGGTATCTGGAAGAGGCGATTCCGTTGTCTCACAAAAAAACTGGAACTTGAACTTGAAAATGTTCCTGCAGTCATATGTGCTACTGCTGTATTGCATAACATCAGCAAAGACATTCATGAACCTTTACCTCACGACGAATATCCATGGGTGGGGGAAGCTAATGTTGTGCCACCCATGCATCACGCTGGCAACCGCATTGGCCACCACTTCAGGACTGCTTTCATTCAGTGGCATTTTTCATAATCGTTTAAACAGGGGCACACATTCGCCATTTCAATGGTAAAGTTGCGAATCTGCATAGATGCAGTTTTACAGTAAAAGCAAAAAACACTTATAAATGCATGAAATAAGTACAGTGTTATCGGGATTCATATATGAAACGAAAACCAGCTTAGTCATGTTTGAAGTAGTTTACAGTGATACCCGTTAGTGTTATACTCACAAGTAAATGAAGCCGAAAATGCCCAAAAAAAGAGCACATTCGCAATTTTACTGTGGTCTAAAACACCGAAATGAAATAATTGGTAAGTGCAAACTTGCGAATATTCTTTTCGTACTACAGTTCGTGCAGTTCAATAGTTTACTGAAACTCAGTTCACTCGTAAAATTATTACTTGGTAAAAAAGTAAGGGTTCAAGTCAAAAATAGTATAACAGTAACATCGGCCAAGCTTACAACCCAACACTTTGTGTGATGCCTGTACACATCAAAAGGTAGCCTTATTAGTCTATGTTCATGACAATCTGACGTATTCTCAGGATTTGCAGACATTAGTACTATTCAACTACAACACACAAACACTTATATCTTGTGTTAAAAAAAAAAAAAAATAGGCAATAGGTAGTAAAGTACAGAGCTGGAAAAGATACACGGAAGGAAATACATGAAGCAATCTTCAAACCAGAAAGTTTTTAAGCAAATCAAGTGTGTGGCTCATGCACAATCCAAATAGAGTGTCTCGTGATCCCTGTTTGCTCTCCTCCAGTTCTCAGTCCACGGAGTGTGTTCCAAACAACTCTTGTCATCTCTCCTGACACTCAACAATGCTTTTAACGTAAAATTTAAAATTTCTTAGAATTTTTAAGATATTAAACTAATACGTCATAAAAACCAATAACAAATACCACAAATGCCAATTGCAAAAAAAAAAAAAAACGTATCCGGAACTCTGGTTAAGGTATATTTGTTTTGTTACAAATATTACTACCTTTTAAAAATGTCGATTATTTTATGCATAAAATAACTAACTGCCATTGCGATGCAAGTGAGAAAAGCTAGGTTTAATGGTGAACACCTGCATTTAATTACAATTGCATGCATGTCAACATTGCAGAACATGGTTCTGTACAAGGTCATATAAGTTGTTAATGTATGTAAGTTTTAAATTCATGTATTTGTTACTAATTTCAGAACAATAAAATATAGTGTTTAATTCCTTTATGCGTTATAGGTTTCAATTTTATATATCAATATTTTTTAATAAAACGTGTGAAGTTTTCAAACACTATGTTGCTCAATACTAAATCTTTTACAAGTGATGTGCTGGTAATGTAATGAGCTTTGGAATAACTGTGCTAATTTAATAACAAAAATAAGTAATGTATTTATTTCTCGAAGCCTAAAAATGCAAAACAACAACACAATCATAATTTTCAATTTTAAACACTTTAAAAATAATTTAATGCGTTAATCAGCATACACAACTATGGCGGTACACATTTAAATAAAACCTGCAGTTTAATAAGGACATTGTAAATTAAGTAAACATAATTATGGCTTTGAAAACCAACGAGTTTTCGTTATGTAAGTTATAAGATATAACATTACCTTAACTGTGGTTTGAAAACCACCGAATACTTGTGTACTTATCTTACCGCCACAAAACAATAACATAATACATCGTAAGCACAAAACATGTGGAAATTGTATGTTTTATTGCACAATCATATTTCCATTAGATTTTTTCTCATTCTATAATTAACGAATGACAATCATAAAGGGCATTACTACTAACTGCTTCACTTATAATTTTTGAGACAACAAAACAAAAATGACATGTGCACTTTTACTAAAGCTATTGTCAATAACTTTGGTTAGAGCTTCAGTGGTAACTTGCAAAACTGTATGTTCGAAAATTTGCCATGGCAGAAGGTTCTTTACATCTAACTTTCATAAAAATGCAATTGCAGAATCGAGCTACTGTTATCGAGTTACACTTTCATAACTTTAATATGGTGTGCATTGATTAACTGCAATGCAAAATATGCAAAAAAAAATCATTTCGTGGGGAAATGCAGATTCTCAACTTTACCATTGCAACGTCGATATTGTTTGTAATGGTTCTTTGTAAAAGCGTTCATATTCTTGTTTTTTTTTCACTAAACAAATAATTCATGTTGATTAAGTTGTAAATTGTTTCTTTGCAATATTGTTTATGTTGATTATAAATTATTTAAATATGTAGCCACATTATAAATAGGAAGATTTCTGGTAGGGCATCCATAAACATACTTCAGGAAAAACAGTGATCATAAAAGTAGGCTTATAGCATAAAGGAATGTGTCAGCAACATCAATTTGTCCAAATTTATTTGGCAATACATTCTACTGTATAATATTAAGTATTATGTACAGATCAAAGCGTGGAAATCTATAGAAAAAGTTTGCCGGTAATGTAGTTTTTATAATTTTGCATTTGAATAATTTCTTAGTTGGGTAAATATTGTCTGATTTTTCTCAATAAGTGTGATTCGCAAAACAAGGAACACACATTCATGTTGACAAGTTTATGTCTCAATAAAAAACATTTAAGAGTGTTTACTATAAAATAAAGTAAGTATTCTCATGTTTATCATTCTAGGTTTTCATATTACTTTTGAAATGAAGGAATGCAGTTACAGCACATTTTTTTAGCCATTTGAAACAATTTTAATTCCCAAAAAATATTAAATTTGGAAAATATCCTGTTCAAATTAATGCTCCTTTTATAAGGGTGACCACACGTTCCTGAATAGCTTTAATTGCCTTCGATTTTGACATGTCCTCAAAATCCCTGTGAAAATGCTTTAATTTTCATTCTTGTCCTTGAATTTCTTTTTATTTGTTTGAAAGTTGATTGATGAACCATTTGATACACGTCAAGATGTACTTTTACTCGAGCATAAAGACTGCTATATTTTCGTTGTATGTACCTGGAATGTTACCAACGTTAACTTATCTAGAGATACTTAGTATCCACAAATTGGGTATTATTTCAGTGTCTAGGGTTTCAAATACAATGTATTTGGTGCGGGTAACCTTGTTCCAACTGTCATGGTTGCATTTCCCGTACTTTTTACTTTGGGAAAAGGAGAGAGAGAGATAGTGAGGGTGAGAGTGTTTGTGTGTGTGTGTGTGTGTGTATTGGCAAAATGTAAGTTCTGCAATAACATTATTTTACTGTAAGCATGTGGAGATCTGAATTATTTTCTTGTATGGGAACCAATTTGCAGAAAAAATGCCGTGGACACGACAACAAAATTTTGAAATTTACTTCCTGCTGTTCTGCAACATCAGCACGCAAATTTAAAACATTTTGTACTTAAAGAAACATGTCTGACTGTACATTTGCGACGTTATCATTATTGAACAAGGAATATGCAAATATAAAAAAAATTTTGTAATACGAGAAGAAAATATATATAACACGGAAGTAACTTGGTACCTAAACACACAGTTTTTTTTGTGTAATATTTTTGCCATAGACACTGTATTAATGAAAGATTATTCATAAATTTAAGGTACCGGTATTCGCAATAACTCACATTGACCATGCCCATAAAGGAAGTACAGTTATTCTTTTCTTGAAAATTGGTTGTGTCATTGAAATCCTGAAAATGTTATTGAATTAAAATTTTATATTTGTGTGGCCACCTTGTTTTATCCACTATAAGTTGTGCACATGCAGTACTATAGTTATTAGCAGATAAGTGTAACACATAGGAATGAGTGAAAAATGCACCAATTGTAAGCCTTATTGTTAAATTTGTTACTAAATATACTATTTACATGAGAAAATATTACGTTACTTATAGAAGTTTATAACTTTCAAATAATCTTTAATTCATTGTTTTGAACACTTTATGTTATTACAGTTGCAAGAACTTGTACTTTGGATAGACTGTGGCTCGATAACTATACAGTTAATGACCTTTATGTTGAATATTGTACATTTTATAACACAATGAACTAAAGTTGAACTGTCGGTAACGAAAAATGAAAAACGTTAAATCAAACAAATAGTAATTAGTTTAATTTGTAACATTCAGACAAACACAAAACCAACATACCATTTAAATAAACAGTAACAATTACAGTCCTTAATTATTATTTAGCAAACGTTCCTTCTCTTTCAACTGTATTCGCAATAAGTTTCTTTCTCGCGCCAGCCTTACAGCATACAGTTCAGCATCCTGTGCCATCCTTGCAGTATGTGACTCGCGGAGCATGTTGATCTCCTCATTAATTTTTTCCACTCTTTTCTTCACCTCTGCCTCAACCATTCTTGTGGACTTCACAGAAAATTAATGCCTGCGAGGTCCAGCCTTTCTGTTTGTAACTGTAAAGAAACACACGGAATGAAAGGAATGTGTTTAGGAAGGCAGACATCATTAACAAATAGATTTAAAATTATTTGTCGCAACAAATGAACCATTTAAGAGGGTATGGTAAAAAAATTACACAAATAATACAAATTCAATGTAGAAATAAACACCAACTGAGCTATCAAAGTAAATTCTCGCTGAGGTTTTTTTTCCATATTGCTAGTGTGGTGTGTGCGCATGTGTTATTGGAGCGGAATAAAAGGTGAAGAAAAATATCTAGGAATACAACCTACAGAGGGTGTAATACATAATTAAATACAACGTTCATTAATGTATAATAGTAAGTCTCTGGAAGACAATTAGCTAAATTTTAACAATAGCATTTTTTGACAATGTTCTAAACAAAATTGTTTCCAGCGTTACAAACTTCTGAGTTACAAGTTTTGCCGCCGAAACCTAGAGAATTTAATTGCTGCGTGCTCATATATCGTGTGAAATTAATTAGCATATCTGGGAAAATATATACTTCTACAGTTTGCAAAAATCATTATGTAGGATTGACATTAAGTATTAGATCCATATTGGTTTTGAAAAACGCGTACAAATCAATTCACGTGTTCGGTGTTTATTAATACACTGCCCATCCACTCTTAAAATCAGTACGCACTAATAAAAAATTATATATACCTTTGTTTCATTTCCGTTAAACATTACAAGTAATGTTACTTTTGTTTTGACAAAAAAAATTGTTGTATTACATTACCTATTAATTTACATTCATGGCTCTTTAATTCATTAGACATTACAATTAGCTTCAGTTGTTAGTTACATGTGTATTATTAGTACCAGTCAAATATTAATTTTATATTTCAATCTGTAATTATATTTCATAACAAATTTACCATTGCTATTGGGCTCAGCATTACTACAATGCCAACATTCCAGACCTCTCCTGAACCTCAAACCGCTTTTCGCATTCTCCATTTTCTTCAGACCAACCCACTATCATCGTTCTCATCAGCTTACTATCTGCCCCTACACAACCTTCATAAGTTAATTTTCTGTTAAAACGTTCCTCTGCATACCATCCCCCTTTCCTCATTAACTATCTTGTACATCCTAACCAATCTTTATATTATATTCTTGTCCTCCAAATGGTTTTCAATCTCATTTCTTCCACCATTGTAGAAAGTAAAGTTCCTATCATCCTCCTAACAATCCTGTAGTTTCCATTCACTCTTCGGTCATTCCGCTGTCCTCCTCAGAATCTGCTGTAGTTATTACACCTCCACTGCTACGCATGTACCCCACTAACTACTGGTACTAATAGGTAATATATCAGTGTAATTTTTACTCAAACAATTAAATTTGATATTGTTGTTATTTGTAAATACAAACTTACAATTGTCATTGTCAGTGCAATGTTCAAGTATGAACTGTAGGAACTAATAAAGAAGAAACTTGGCATTACCAGCTGTAAAAATTTATTTTACATAGCAGTTATCAGTAAGAAATTTGTCATTTGTCATAAGCTGCAAGTGTTCACGGAACAACTGATGTAACGCGTACATGTTAATATTATACATAGTTAACGCAAAAAATTAACTTTGCATTGTCTACAACTGTAAACTGATGTTATTCCAATAAATGCATTATCAATTGGGCCAATAACCTGGAAATGCAATACTAGGTTATTAAAAACGTATTAAATAAGCTAACTTCACGCAATCGTCAACTTTTTAGTAATTTTGACTAGCCTACTAATACAACCAATTGTAGGATGGGGTCAGAAGATCGCGTCGTATAAATACCACAGAGAGATTAGCGCTGTCGTAAAATCTTACAGTTACAAGTTATAACCAAGACATTCCCTAGCGTTAGTATTACTTATGGACAAATATTATTTGAACACAAAGCTTCTTGATAGCTGCTGTGCACTCAGAAAAAATATCACTTTGTTTGTATCGCAATAAAAAAAAAAAAAACCGTTAACAAGAAAAAAATTACACGTCTGATTCTCGCGGCGAATTTTAAGGATAGATAATCCGCCTAAATAAAAAAAATGTGTAAAAACTGTATAATTTCATTACTTTATAAAAAGAAACGTGTTTCAATTCAATATTTTTATCCTTCATCGTGTCAAATTATATACGCTGTGGGCTACGAAAATAAGACATTGTGGCCTTACAAACACACAAAATAGTAATAAGCTAATGTAAAACATGCGTAAATGAATTACACAGGCGTACAATTCTCGTACACAACCTAACATAATCTAATGTAACCTAACCTAACAACAGGTAGCATCTAAATTCATTTCCAGATAAATTTTTATTACCTTCCGTTAGGTTACGTTATGCTACGTTACATTACGTAAACTTACAATACCTACCATGCGATATATATATTCACATTTTACAAATAAGTACTTACTGCGTGTTCTAGTGTTCTCAGTTGCCATATTATGTTGAGGATTCATTGGCAACTCACACATTGGAGGTGAGATTGGGGAATCTGGATCATCAATATCATCAGTGGCTGGAAATGACATGACCCCAGTAGTATCAACAGTTTCAACAGATGTGTCCATTACAAGTTGCTGCCCTGCTGAACTGGCGGTACTTCTAGCATTTTCAAGGTGGAGTGCGTTACTGTCCCAGGGACTAACTACTTCTAAATCGAAGTCTGGTTGCACAGATGAAACCAATGTAACTACTTCCTGTATCTCAGGTTTCGAAACAAAGGCACTGCCGCCACCAGTTTTCATAGCATGTTGTCTCTCAGCTTGCACATGCTTCTTTGCAGTTGTCTTTGTTTTCTCCCAACACCTGTAAACATAGTTTTTTAGTTATTACAACATAACTGTGAAAGAGTCAACATACCCAACAACATAGTACAATTATTCTCATACATGAAAATGCCGTGAAATTATATATAAATATATATATTATGAAATAATCCTTGTAAATATTTACAATCTTTTTCTGACATTAGTGAGCAAACAATCAGAAAACTGTATGAAAAAAAAAAACAACTTAATAATTTCAGTTTTAATGTAAAATACATGTACTTCTTAACATTCAAACTCAATGAGGGCCTAACCATACTAGAATCAAGTGAAGCAATACAATTGTCACACTAATAACCGACTATGGATAAAATTTACAGTTTGGCTACAGGCCGTGAAGAAACTGCTAAAAATTTTCTTTATCTTCAGTCCGTAACGGCTAGTGTACTATATCGACAAGGTACCTCGGAGAGTTTTTCATTACTATTAGGTTAAATTACTGATTACAACTTTCCGAAAAATATATTTATTTTTAAAAGTATATAGGTACATATTACATACCTTTTCAACTGTGCTTCATCTCTTTTTGTGAAGTCATGAGCATTAAATTCCAGCGTAATTTTTTTCCCATGCAAGTTTCTCTTGGTGGTTGGTGACTGCGTCCGTTTTCTTGTTTTCAATTACATGTTTGTGTTTTTTTATAAGTTTAAACAAAACAATTTTTTCAGCTTGCGTGAATGCAATCAGTTTCTTTTGAGAAGCGCACATTACGAAGGCATCCAGTCACAAAATATAGAAAAGTAACGGACTACAATTTCAAAAGAACATAAATAAAAACATGGGCGCGTTCCTACACTTGGTCCGGAAACGTTCAACTACTTCCTCAGATTGGCTTGTTGCCATATTTTTAAATTAAAACTATGCCTTGTTGCAATATTTACCTCCAACGCGAAAGTGGAAGTGCTTTCAAATGGCAAGCTCCCGAAAGTCGTTTATAGGATGCGAGTCGTTGGCAAGCTGCCAGATGAATGTCTGCTAGCGGCTCTTTCGAAAGACGTTTGTAGATACAGCCCTTAGGACCGTATATATAAACGGCTTTCGGTTGTTATCCAATCACCGAAAGTCTGTTCCGGCCAAAACACACACTATAAACCTCTCGTTGGTTGGTTGACTGCCTGGAAGTGAAGAGTCGTCCACTTTCAGGTGAATGTGGTCAGACGGTGATTCGAAAGCCTGTTTAGCTGGTTTCATTGTGTCTTTATAACAATGGTGGCGGATATTTTCTGGAATAACCTGTCAAACGATACTTGTTACAAAAGAAAAGGCAACATTTTCAAAAGATATTCTTGATTGGAATGAGTTTAGGAATTAGGTATTTGAAAGTTTTCAATAAACAGAAACTACTGTTAAGTATACTAGATCCGTTTAAAGTGTATGCAATATTATGTGGAGGGTTTGCTACAAGGGAAGACTTTTCACAAACCAAAATTGTTATTGCACGTGTATATGTTTGCACCTTTGTTTCGTAAATAAGAGAGAATTTTGCTTAGAAATAATAACAGCGTGTGCGAAAATGACGGTAAACACATATTAACGAAAAGCGTTTCCTGTATGTACACATTTATTCTGACGTGTTTATGATGTTAATATATTCGTTAGCTTTTTGCGATAATTATGTCAGCTGTAAAAAAACTGTTAAATTAAAAAATATTCTCGTACTTTCATCAAGTGACTCGTGTGACAGGTTATTCCATAGTTAGTTTTTTATTTTCTGTTTCATATATTTCTTTATTGAATAATCCAAACGGGAGTGCATCAGGTGACCGAATGTTCAACTGACCGAAAGATTTCTAAGACACTCCCTTTCGTACTGTTTAGCCAATAGGGACAGAGTCATCCCCCACTGCTGCACATTTTAGGTTATCTTAAAAGATTTACAAATATAAGGCAGGGTTTCTGTTTTCCATCCAATGAGATCTGTTTCGTCTGAGAAGACTCCTGCACGGGAATAAGAGGAAGAGACACATAAGTTACTTATTATCATATGAAATTTAAAACGCTTTTGGTTACTTGATACTTGGAATGGATGGGGATATCAGCTGACCGAATGTTTAACTGACCGAATGTTCAACTGACCGAATGTTTAACTGACCGAATGTTCAACTGACCGAATGACGTGCCTAAACCAATCGATTGTCTCAAATGAAACTGCACGCTATCTAGAAACCTGAAAGCGAGTTGTTTGTAATGCTGCACACTAGCGAACCTAGTAGCTTTACAATCAAGTTCTCCCAGCACCTCTGGCGCTCGACGACGAGTTTCTCAAAAGATAAGGTCAAACTACAAATGCACACCAGGTAGCAGCTCTAACATCATCTAAGCTCCCTGGCTTGGTCAGTTTGGCAGTTATGCGATGTTGCGGACACCTGTCTCCTCTCTGCCTAATGTTGATATTTCTTAACTAAATAACTATGAATTACTGTTTAGCGGACACCCAGGTTTTGTTTCATTCATTGGGCATGACAATGTGTTTATCTCACCAACACGGAGCAAATATTTAACTACCGACACAGACTCCAGTTATCCCTCACAGAGCGTGAGTCTTATTTATTAAGACAGACGTTTTAAGAGTCCCACACCAGGCACATGAAAATTGTTGCAGCATTATTGGTAGTTGTTTTTAATGATTAACTGCCAAACGTGCGCCCAATGTGCATATTGTTATAAGATTAGCAAAATTACAAGTGGGCAATTCTCTGCGCTCTTTGGGATAGAGGTCTTATAATTATTAATAAAATTATTTAATTAAGTAATTAATTTATTAGCTTACAAAGCTTGCAAAATACACAAAACAGCAAACAACAAAAACGTTCACAGCACGCTTAATATGCACACAATTACTACTGTGCCACAGCAACGTCAATTTCCTTTGGCAACTAAAGCACAAAAATGTTTACCATTAATCACAGACTACAAATCACAATAAAAGTTCAGTCATATATCCAATCAACAGGCTTTCAAATAGTGACAATTTACAACCTTAACATTCCGAAGTGGTAATTGCTCATCATGTGCTGCGCAGCACCCCGAGTGCACCACTGTCTTCACTCTTGAGGTCTTCGGTTCGAGTCCCATCGCGCACCTCCCTTCTTGCTATTCCACCCGTAGCAGCCGTCCTCTAGTTTCGCCCAATACTGTTCCGAAGGTATACGCCTGCCGCCTCACAGCAGACTCTGACGTCACCAATATGTCTTCACCAGTCTCTCTCCACAAGCATAGCACCTTCTTATAGCAAGACCATTAGCGAACCCTCCCCAAATTTGTCGATTCGGGGTTTTTATATTCAGATAAATAGTCGGGGAATCACTGTATTGCCGGGGTCTAAAAATAGTAATTACATCATGCTTCGGATGTGACTTGAGCCTCGTACGCCAGTCACACAGTTTCAAGGCACGTGAAACAGGTCCTTGTTATGCAGCTCGGCAGTATTTTCATCACGTGGCCGTCTGACTCACGAGTCCATTTAGTGTTTCGACACAGCCACCAGCCAGCCCACATAAACACCATGCAACAATATTTATTTTAAAAATGCAGACTTCAAACTCTGTCTCTTTTTATTATCCAGCATGTTTATTTAAAACTCGATTACCGGACCCCTTAAATTGATTAAAAATAGCTTTTTTTGGTGTAGTGTCACATAAAACACCAATCGAACCAGTAAAACACTACTAAAGAAACATGCATTGAATTTTAGTACAAACATTTCACCAATAAAATTATTTAGTCACCGCTTGAAGTCTCGCACAAAAAGCCAACGACCAGTAGTAGGTATTGCACGCCAGTTTACTGCTCAGTGCATAGAGGCGACGGTGTTCTCGAAGTGCATGATAGTCTTGCCCTTAAAACTCCCTTCTTCTCGTGCGTCAAATGCGAAAAATAGCTTCAAGATATTGGCTTCTTAAGCCATTTTAATATTTCTTTGTGACTAAGACGTCACTGAAAGTAGGAGCATGCGATGTTTATAAATAATGTATCACGATGTAATATGTGGAAAGTATCGTGATACACGCGATATATAGCGCTGCGAAATAATCGCAGAAATCGCGATTTATCACGTTGCGGTAAATATCGCTGTGCTTTATAAATCACGCTGTGGTAAAGATGCTGTTGTTTCGCGCATCGATAATAAGCTCACTGCGATAAAAATGGCAAAAGAAATTGTCCTGCTGAAAGAATACCCCTGCGTTGCGCAAGGTGCAACATTACCGCTAGGTGAGGTTGGGAGGACATGTACCCTAAATAATCTCCGTGTTTTTTAGTTTTAATGTAAAATATTTTTAGCTTAACAATAGTTCTTCTGGTAATCAAATTGATTACACAAACTAGGCACAATAAACCAATTTAAAATGTATTAATATACTCCAGTTCATTTAAGTTTGGATAAATCTGACAGCAACTTGTGGCAAAAAATTTGTAATATTTTGTTATTTGTGCCGCTACACAAGACAAGCTTTGCAGTACATGTGCTGAAATGGACATTTCCGGTTCATTTTAGAGTTAAAAACGTCTTGCATTGTGCAACAAAAGACAAAAAAATTATTGCCCATAAGTTGCTGTCAAATTTATCCAAACTTATATGAAACGGAGTATAGTTATGCATAAATAATCGTCTTTCTCATCGTTCTCATTCGTGTATTTACATACTGCTTCATTCGTAGAGACGATGTCACCTGAGTCAGTAAAATTTGTAAACGTAGCAATGCTTCCCTCAACAGAAAAAATAACAACATTCTCAATGCACATGTATATTACCAAACGTTAAACCAAACCAAAATGAAGAAATACATTTTCTAATTCTTACTCGTGAAAACCGTGCGACTATAGCCACCATTATTAAAATTGTATCTTCATATCAGTTGCATAGCGGGTAAGACTAGTCGTCTGTTACCACTGTAACATAAACCACGAGCATCAAAGGCTGGTTAGGTGGAAAGGGAAGGGGAAACGCTCAGAAAAAACGGTTTTGTGGTGGTCACAAATTGTTTTGTTAATATGGACTTCACCAGATTTTTTTGTAGTGGTTACAAAATTTTTTGTAGTCACTGCAAAACTCCATTGGTTGGCGCAAATAAATGTTTGTGGTAACCACAAAAAAAATTGGGCGTGTCAACGGGCCGGAGGTCTCCCGTTTCCCCGAATTTTGGAACTTACAGTAGATATAATAGTGAAATGTGTCCAGGCGCCCTTAACCTTACGTAAACTGCTTAAATAGCACCATTCAGCACCTTAAAATCTAAAAATTTCCAGAGGAAGTCACTGAACCCCTCCACCACACTTTATTTGGTGGGGGATCGATGTTACTTTATTACATTCACAAAATCGGATCGCCTAACATTTTCATCTGTGTATTGAAAATTCATGGTTACTGCGGTTCGATATCAAGTATATGTAACCTAGTAATAAAGCTTATAAATAAGATTTAAACTTATAAAATAGCTCTTGACGTTTAGGCCCCTTCTTAAAAAAATTTCCGTGAGCGCCCCTAGTCCAGCATCAAAAAGCTACAGTCTCCATATTCAGACAGTGGAAAAAAAATAAATAAAGCGAGAATGAATTTTTTTATTCCACTCATTTTAATTATATATATGTATTCCATTTAATATAAGTTTGGTAAAATTTTTACTGCTATTTATGGGCAATAATATTTTTATTGTTTTTTATCTTTTGCGCAATACGATACACACATCTCTATATATATAAAAATGAAAGCCGACTGACTGTCTGACTGACTGAATGACTTACTGACTGGCATATCAAACTTCAGCCCAAACCACTGGACCTAGAATCGAGAAATTTTTGTGGGAATTCCCCTCAGGTCGTAGGCGAGCACTAAGAAGGCATTTTTCGAAATTCGACCTCTAAGGTGGTGAAAAGGGGTGAAATGTGTTTCCGAAGAAACGTCGATAGAGCTCGAATCCGACGGCCTATCATCGTGATTTTTACTTTAATAGGACACTCGTAAAAATGCATACTAGCCAATTTAAGGATTTTTCGAAGTTCGAAATTTAAGAGGATGAAAAGACCTTAAATGTGTTTCCAATCAACTATCGATATCTATCGAACCCTTCGGGATAGAGAGTTGATATTCACTTCAAAATATTGCTTACGTAAATACCCAAAAATAAGTTTTAGGTTTTTTCAAGGGTTTTTCGAAATTTTCTCTCTTAGGTGGTGAAAAGACCTTGGAATGTGTTTTAGATAAATCCTCGGTATCTATCGAACCCGTCGGGATATACAATTAATTTTTGTTTCAGGATGATGATTACAGAAATTATCGCAAAACTGTTTTTAGATTTTTCGAAATTCGATTTCTCAATACTGTGCAGGGGTGATATGTGTATTTTTAGTGAATGATCGATTTTGATTCGACTGAACGGGTTAGCGATGCGATTTACACTTCAGTTGGATACTTATACAAATTTCTAAGATGTAAATTTAAAATATTTTGAAATTCAACTCCCAAAAGTGTGAAAAAGCACAAAATTTGTTTTCCATCAACCCACGATATCTATCTAACCAGTAGCGATATTCAGGTGTTGTTCGCGTCAGAGTGATGCTTACGTAAATATTTTAAAAAATATGTATGTAATTTTTTTTATTTATAAGAAACGTGATTATTAAGAATAAAACTAAGTTGGTCAATATTCAAGGCAGACGATCCGAAAAGCAGGAACGAGCAGCGAGAAACAACCTATACAGGAGTTTCACTCTACAGTAACCTATCGAGACGTGGTGTTGTACTACCTCTATAAGCCCAGGACACAGATATTTTTTTTTTTAATTAAATGTTATTTTTATGAATTATTTTGACGTTACGTAACGCAGTTGTTTGTTACTCAGGTCTAAATTCCATGAGGTTCTGGGCTCGAATTCCGTTAAAATCTGCGTGCGAACGTTCAATTCTGACACACAAAAACTACAAGGCAGGTCGAATTAGTGCAATTTACACGTAGTCTTTAAAAGGGGTAAAATTGCAGTTCGCTTTCCACTTAGGTTCCTCTACAATATCAGCTGATATATCGCCGGTATACTGCCAAAACTGATTAAGTCATAAATTCTATTTCGTTTAAAAACAGTATTAAATTGTAGATATTAACAAAAATGTGGTATGTTACATATTGTGACACAACAGTACGAAACTACGAATAGACTTTAAACTTGGGCAATTGTTTGTGAACAACATTTACATATTCCAAGCATTTATATAATGTTATCTCATTTTAACTTTGTCACTTTTGGCAGTAAAACGACGATATATCATCTCACTAATCTCAGGTTTAGGGCACCAAATACGTTTCCGCGAAACCTTTACCCTCTGAAACTTTGTAATGTCAATAAAGTTAAAGTGAATATTTTGAAAATATATAATTGAGGGCACCGTCCCCAATGGTTGTGCACAGGGTAAACAGATGTTTCTCATTCGATTAACCTCTTACCTTAGATGTCTGTAATTACCCCACAACCTCAAATAGGCAGGGCTATAAATAAGGCCCAGGAGTAGTCGCTGTTAGTGGCAGGGACAAACTTAAGACTTCTTTTCGCGTGGACAGCTATAGCTACTTATCCTGCTGCAGAATTAGTTCAATTAGCCGCTTGGACATTCTAACACTTGATGAATGAAGTACCAATCTTATGTACAAACAGGTTTTTCAATTAAAGTAAATATTGTCAGTTACGAATAATACTCGCGAGCAAAGCCGCGGGGGACTGCTAGTTGCAGTATAAATGGCGAAATGGACATTTCCAGCTCATTTTAGTATTTAAAATATATTGCATTGTGCCACAAATCATAAAATGTAAAAAAAAAAAAATTACTGTCCATAAGTAGCTGTCAAATTTTACCAAACCTATATGAAATAGAGTATACTGATCGTACAATACTTTGTGAATATTTCATTAAAATAAAATTTACTGAAGAAGTAGGTGAAAATCATTTGCTGTAGTAGTACCTGGCGTATTTTAATCCAAGTATAAGATGAAAGAATTTTTGCTTAAAAAATTAACATAATTTCTGCAAGTTAAAAATGTAAAGCGTATTATAAACAAATCTTTGCTGATTGTAGATATCGTAAAAATTTAGCGAATGTGTGTTATAATATACCCTCCTGTGAATCTCAACATTTAATGCAACATGTCATCACAGATCCGCAATAATGGAAGTGATTTTTATTATTTCATTACTTGGTTTTATTTACATACAAGTACCGAATATTTTCAACACTGTAACATGTACATCCTGATATCCCCTGGTTATTTGAATACCGATTTTCCGCGGACAAGGCCCCATCTATAGTTTATCCACATGTTTGCAAAAAATTTCACTAAAATAATTTTATATTAAAAAATCACCATTGAAGAGTACCGAGTTATAAAACAATTGGTCCATTAAGAGTTATTTACACATTAATTAATTTTTTAAATGTAATCGCCAAAAATAACACAAAGATAAAAACCGCAGGAAAAATATGCAGTGATGTAAATCACAAAATTCGCAGTGATGTAAATCGCAAAATTCGCACTGCAAAAATCGCGATGCATCCTTCACTAAAAATTGGTGTCCCACCGGGAAATATTGTAGAGATTTCAGAGACAGGTTACATCAATACCGAACTCTTCATAAAATGGTTGGAACACTTCGTTGCATTATGTCAAGCCATCAGTGGAAGAAAATATTTTGTTGGTTCTTGACGGCCACACGACACATTCAAAAATTTGGAGGCTATCCAGTTGGCACGGTCAAATGGTGTATTACTCCTTCAACTCCCTTATCACACTACTCACCATCTATAGCCACTTGATGTGTCAATATTTAAGCCTTTCCAAACGTACTATGATGAAGCCATATGCAAGGGGCTAAGAACTCATGAGCCATCCATCACTCAGTTTGAGGTTGCTACGTTGCTTTCAGAGGCATACAGCAGAGCAGCCACATTGAGCAATGCAATGAGTGGTTTCAAAGCCACCGGAATATGGCCTGTGCATAGGAATGTTTTCTCAGACACAGACTTCATTCCAGGAACGATGCACTCACTAATAGTTAACAGGGACACGATTGTAGACAATCAGCCAATAGATAGGCCTATCTGTGAGGATCAACTAGAAATAAAAGTACAAGAATCAGCCCAAGAAAATAGGTATATTCCTGTAGTAGCCACACAACAGCAGCAAACAACAGACATGAGTGGTAGTTCTCCCAGAAGACTTAGGGTCGTATCTATAAACGGCTTTCGAAAGCGCTGTTAGCAGACATTCACCTGGCACCTTGTCAACTACTCGCATCCTATAAACGACTTTCGGGAGCTTGCCAGCTGAAAGCCCTTCCACGTCCACTTGAAGTGTAAGTATGGCAACATAGCACCATTTTTCTTCCATTGGATAGTACGCAGAATGATTATAGGAACGCACCCTGCAATTTTCGGTCGTTTTTTTTCTGACATTTCACGTTTGTTGTTCGTATCTGAGATGATGTTATTGTCTTTGGATTTAAGTTAGGTACGTAAAAGTAATATTTTTGTGTAGGTTAAATACAGATAAAGTAGTATTTGTGAGGGATTTTTTCAGTCAGCATAATATTATGTTTGCATGGAGAACAGTACAGAGTTTACAAATGCTTAAAACCAATGTTTGTATTATTCAATAAAGGAATACATAACACGAAAAAAAAAAAAACTATGGAATAACCTGTCACACGAGTCACTTGATGAAAGTACGAGAACATTTTAAAATTTAATCGTTTATTTTTACAGCTGACATAAATATCGCAAGAGACCATCGAATATATTAACATCATAAACACGTCAGATAAAATGTGTACATACAGAAAACGTTTTAGTTAATATGTGTTTACCGTCAAGTTCCACAACGCCGTTATTATTTCTTCGCTAAATTCTCTCTTATGTTCGAAACAAAGGAACAAAAATTATAAACGTATACACGTTCATTAACAATGTTGGTTAGCGAAAAAACCACCTTGTATCAAACCTTCCGTGGAACATTGCATACACTTTAGACGGATCTGGTATACTGAGCAGTAGCTTCTGTTTATAATAAACTTTCATATACGTATTTCATGAACTCGTTCCAAACAACAATAATTTTAAAAATGTTGTATTTACGTATGTGACACGTATCGTTTGACAGGTTATTCCAGAAAAGATCGCCGCCATTGTTATAAAAACACAATGAGAACAGCTGAACAGGCTTTCGAATCACCGTCTGACCACATTCACCTGATAGTGGATGACTCTTCACTTCCAGGCAGTCAACCAACCAACGAAAGAGGTTTATAGTGTGTGTTTAGGCCGGAACAGAAATTCGGTTATTGGATAACAACCGAAAGCCGTTTATAGATACGGCCCTTAGAGTTACAGTAAGGGAAGTAAGCCCTTTGCCACGACCGACAGCCAAACAAGGGAAAAGGCTGAAGAAAGGTGCCCAATCAGCTGAACTATTGACATCTGGTCCATACAAAAATCTTCTACAGGAAGTGAAAGCAAATAGAGGATAAACTAAAAATTAATAAATCAGGGCCTCGGTGTTCCAGCAAACAGCCAAGAAAGATCACTACGCCAGTGGTCCACACATCAACATTGCATCTAACTGAAGGTCTACATCCAGGGATATTTGATGATGTTGAAGTACAAGTTCATGAAGATGACTGGTTCTGTTTCTTACGTGAACAAACTGTATTGGTAGATATGTTGCAATGCACAACATGTAATAAATGGACTCATGAACAGTGCGCTGGTATTTCAAAACAAGAAATAGCATTTGTTTGTGACTTTTGCTCACAGAGTCATCCACGACAGTAAATTATCAGCAATAGGGTTATGTTTTGTTCACGGAATTGTTTTCTTTTGTTAAGTCTACGGATTTGCAGAGCCCATCAACTTAGACTAAAGACTTAGCCTATTTGACTTGAGCTGATAGCCTTCTTTGGTTTATTTAAAACTTTTAAGCTTTTCGGGTGAATAAGAAACTTTTTTACATTATTAGCAATAGACTTTAGCCTATTTCATACAGAGACCATAATAAGTTATGCCTAATGTTACTGCCCATGTTTTGTCAAACATATACCAGGATGTAACGTTACCAATGCTTCTTTAAGTGTTAAAAGTGTTTTCCATTTGTATTCACATTTAGTAATTAATTTTTGACATTGTATCTTCATTGTTTGTGTTAAATTGCAGATACTTACATTTATTAGTATCCATAACTGAAGGTCTACCTTGTTCTGTAATTTTTTATTTGTGCAAGAACAGTCACATTTATTGATTAGCTCATTTTCCCCCACATAGTATTTGTGCATTTAATGGGTGGTGCGATTTTGGCAACCCATAGTGCGATTTATGAAACCATCCTCCTAAATCGCACCATCTGTATGGTATTAGAAAACCAGCCACAATACGTATTACAGTGGCACAAATAATCGCTAAAAATTTCGTTTGGTATATTAATGTGCCATGTTCATGTTCCAATATTGACATTACTAATTGACGAACTGTACGAAAAATAAACCACATATTTATGTAAGTGGTACTAATTAGGCTACCTTACCCTATTTAAATCTAGCTGTCAGAGAACAGCTTAAATCTGACTTATGCATTTGTACACTTCAATTTATTGGTTGTTTTAAATGTGCCTCTTTTAGTTCATGTAGACTAAGCAACATACGGTGCCGAAATATTTCACTTCCGGCTACCACTGCCAAATTTTACACAGACCTTACACGTGTATTAAACTTCGAAATTTCACCGGGTGACACTCTCTCAGATGTCCTGGACGCCATTGGTGACGTTATCAAAATGGCTGCCATTATGCGATGCTGCGATTTATGTAACTTGGAGTATCTTTAGAACTAGTAATATGATTTTAATGTTCTTAGACTCATTTTAAAGCTAATAAAATTATATTTTAGAAATGTCTTGGGCACTTTTAGCGTATATGTCATATTTGTCATGATATTAAGAAAACGATAATGAAGAAAATAAAATATTTGTAGAAAAATTACCTTTTTATGAAATTAAATGTTATTTAATTTTATGTCATAAATAATTTTTGTGGAAAGTATCAAAAGTTAAGTATTTATTGTGCTTATTTAACAAACATTTCTCTTTCAATTATTCTAGAAATGTGGATACTAAGTCACCACTTGTTATACTAACTGTTTCCCACAAAAGTTCGATTGCAAAATATTTTCAAAAGTTATAAAATTACCTTTACCTGTGATTAGAATGTGTCAATAAAAAGAAATTATTGCATTCTTTATTCACCTGAACACTGGCCCTCACATGTACAAAGTAATGTACACCTTAGTCCAACCTTGATACATCTGCAAAAGAAGGGGAGTCTTGTGTCAAAGCACTTGGCATGTTAGAATACTCTTGGAAAGCTTTGTCAGCATTTCTGAAAGACATCCATGTTTTCCAGGCACTTAATTTTCCAATACCTCCAAAACTGGACACCGTGTCTGCCCCAGCAAATGAATGGAAAAATGGCAGGAGGTCAGAAACTGCGGGAGAAATGTTTTTGTTCGATTCGTGGATTGGTAGATACTGAAGGTGTTTGCCAACCCCATATTCAATCCAGAGCTCATCAATGTGTTTCAGTTGGGGAAACGCATACATTTAAATAACGATGACGTCGCTATCCACCGTTTTTATTTTCATTTTAAAGTGTCCAGTACTACTGGCATGCCATGCGTGAAGTACAAGACGAGTATCAGTTTCTTCGTGGAAAGTTGGGGATATTGTGTTGTAAAATGTGTCACTCTCGGAGCCAATCACTGTGTTCTCGTAATGGGCAAGGTCATTTTAACAATATATTTGGCCAAATATTCAAACAGTTCCTGTTTGTTCTTGTCGTGTGCCAAAAATTGACTGAAACATTTAGGTATTACCACATTGTCCTTCACTTGTACCCTTGGCCCTGAACCTCTTGATTGCCTGGGGTCTGTCTTTAAACTTCCTGCTATGTATTGGTAGAACACAATATCCACCCTGTCCACAGACTGCAGCCTCGTATGTATATAAGGAACAACAATGCAATTACTGTACTGTTGGAATGTTCTGCATTGGTGCAGTGGCTACATGTGTATTAGAGCTGCTCCGTCAATTATAAGATTTGAAACAACCGGTTCATGAACAGTATTTTCTGTCATATTGCATGACTGTTGAATACAATATACTATGTCAGACTTCTTGGATGGCTTTCGGAGTTTTCCGAGCTCAGAGATAGAACGTGGACTTGAACTGTTTTCGTGAGTAAAAAACTCGTATATGTCCATCTGTCTAATTTGGGATGCGATATAAAGTCTTCCAAAAACACTGCTGTCTCTTCTAAGATAGACTATTTTTTGCTTGCCTTTTGATTTCACAGAAATCTTCGTTGGACTCATAAGAGAAACATGAGCCTGAAATCTCGTAGAGAAGTTTAGTGTGTCTTCATGATGGTGATCTGAAGAAACATTATCATTCTGAAGTATTTCGATTTCTTCGAACTCTAACAACATTCTCGATATCTCGGGACAGCCAATCGTCCAGTTCCTAAGTCCACTCACGTTACTAAGAAGTGAAAGAGTGTTAGAACAATTCTTCACAAGTTTGTTGTTTTGCTCATGAATTCGATCATGAGCTATCCTAGAAAAGTTCCTATTAGTTTTACAGGCTGATAATTCCCCTTTTCAAATTCGTGGAACACGTCTGGATGCAGTTCTGGAAGTTGCTTTAAGTTGGATAAAAATACAGGTAACCACCGAGCATAACTGACGTGGTCCAGAGCAAATATCCAAGGACAAATATTTTCTATGGTTGAAACAAAGTCCAGAAAACAACCTTGACGAATACTGCGTATTGGATTCAATAGTAAGTTCTCGAAAACCATTGTTGTTCGCCAGTATTTAAATGATGACGATTCATTACAACATATGTCAGTCATTCCACAAATGATTCAACACATCGTACACTTTGATTTAGGTAAGCTCGCTCAAGTAATATTTGAAGAGTTGCAATCGATACCCCCAAGCATGAAAAAAACCTATTCTACGCCATACTTACCAGGCATTGCCCAATGAAGTTTTTTTAACAGAGCATAAACAGGCCGATCTGCTGTTATGACTGGAATTTGGTTTGGGTTTACCTTTCGTAATATTTTTATTACAATATTACTTGCATGTCGAACTACAGGTGGAGAGTTTATGTTGTGATTTATTAGAGGTAGCAATATTGAATTGCACTTGTTTTGTTCTACTAGTGATTTGTTGCACTCCTTTCGTGTATAGTAAGCTGCCCATGTTTTTATGTCTTCACTGTCTCCAAAACTTCTACCAGATTTCAACCATTCTAACTTTTGACCCATCAAACACACTCATTCAGGATTAAATTTGAAACATATTGGAAAAGCAGTAAACCATTTGTCAACATTATCGTATTACAAGCGAATTTACGTAACTTTGATATTTTTCAAGACGAAAAATATACAAATGGATTTTAAATGCTCACTTATAATAGTAAAATTGGCAACTAACTGAAAATGAATATGTAGTAACCGGTACATAGCCTTTAATTCTATATAAATAACACATATATATCGTAAATACTGTAATTTAGGTAAGGATAGTCGTAGAAAGCCAGTTGAAATTGCATTGTGATTAGGATTGTACTTTTTATGTGATTCGACAGCAAGAGCCTGTTTAAAGTAATGTATATGTAATTCAGTTTTGAGTACTGGAGAGAGGCGCAGTATAACCAGAGGATTGTGGCATTGTGTCACGGCAGAGTGACGCTTAACACAGCAGGGGAGGGAAAAAGTTAGGAAATCATGGGGTGAAAGCGAGCGAACAGCCTTGAGCCGACGAGGGATGCGCAGCTTGGATGCTAAGAATTAGGGCACCGAGAGGCGTGGTTACGCTCACTCCCCTGCTGTGCAATTTAATATTAACTTTATATACCTTCATCAGAAATTTATAAAATTTTGTAACTAAGTTCAAAGGGATATTAATGTTAATGTGTGTGGATTTAAAAAAATATGCAATAAATTGATACGGAGGAATGTCAGGGTTTGTTGTCGCCGTCACCCACGAGAGACGCGATTGGTTAAAAGTTAAAAGGGGGCGGTCCTAGGAGAGTTCGCCACGTAGGTGCGAAAGCGAAAGTTAGAAAGGACTCCGGCGGCAACCTCCGCGAAGGTTGGACGCGTCGCGTGGAGCCACTACGGACATTTATGGGAAGCCGCGGAGAAAACATACTTCTGCTGCAACCTTTACGAAGAGAGGACGCGTCTCGCGGGCCAGTTCGCGGGAAGTCGCGATTAAAAGATTTAGCACGATAAGCAATATAGCATATCATCTCTCGTGGGACTGACGGAACAGCGATCCCCCGACGTGACGACGGTCTTCGTCAAAATATTAATAGGTACTTTTAATGACGTTAAAATGCCAAGAGAAAAATTTTACTGTATTTTTTTAAACAATTTTTATGCCGGAGGTTACTTAAAATTTTTAATTTTACTTTTATTTAATTATTTTTAAATTACGCGCAGAAACTAAATACTAGTAAAGATGTTGGTAGTGAAACGATGCATGTTTTGAGTTTCAATATGAATTTATTTATTAATTATTCTTCTCTTATTTTCTTTAATATTTCTTGAACTACCAAAATCTTTAATATAAAATTGTGTCCATAAATTACAAGGAACTACTGTAGACAAGGTTATCGTTTATTTGGGAAAAATTATTTTTGCAAAAGGCCAAGCTGACGTGGCCTTGAGTCGTGTAAAAAGTTTGCAGGGTTTTGCAATTTGTGAACATAATCAAATAAAGTATTTTAATAACTCTTCTGACAAATATGCTTAAACTGTACTGCAAAGATAACGAAATGTATTACCGTACTATTAAATGAAGGGTGTTGGGAGAAAACAAGGAACGTCCACTTTTTTTCCAAAGTTGGGCTAGTGGTGCCATCTACTAGAAGTCAAAAGATACTTACGGATGGCCGAAGGGGCATCAGGGGAAAACAAGTGCTGTTATAAGAAATGTGCTGGTGAAAATATTGTGTGTTAGGATAAAACAAGGGTTGTCCATTCACCGAGTATATGAAAGGCGAAAACAAGGTATGTCCATTCACAGCGCTAGTTGTGTATTGTGGTATTAGCATACAACTACTTCATACACAGTGTTTCTGTATGATGTTGTGGAAGCTACCATCGATTGTTATTAAACTACAACTAGTCAGTCCGTGCTTCATGTGCAATGTTTACTTTACGGTGGTGCTTTGTAAAGAAGTGAAATATTGATTGTTAGAAAACGAAAACGGTTTCAGTTGCATCAGTAATACTTTTAGTACTAAAACTTATAATACTTTTGTGAATACGGCTTCGGAGGAAGTTGGGACAACGGAAATGTCACACAAACGCAAACACAGTGGCCGTATGTATGAATTTATGAAGGAAATACGTCTTCAAAGACACGAGCATGGCGAATTCTGTGACTGTAAAAGGGAGTGCAGTAAAAGGATGAGTATTCATAAAATACAAGAAATTTTGAATAAATTTAATCTAATGAAATCGCATGAAGAGCAGAATTCGTACTTGTGCGGTTCGATAACGCTTGTGCCAGTTCAGCGCCGTAGATCACGAAACCCGAAGATGAGGCAGTATATCACGACTGTTCATACAAATACGCTGTTCGTGTCAAAGACGAGACTGTATACGAAGAGGTGTGGTTTGTAGCAAATTTTACATTGCAGTCCACGGCATAACAAAGGGAAATTGGAGTTCTTACAAAAAAATTGAAATTAACAGAAAATAGAGCAGGCAAGAACTACAGAAAGCTAAGTTCCACCATTGTTAAGCACGTTCATGAACATATTGAATCATTTAAGACAAGGCAGAGTCATTACAGTTTGCATGACAACAAACAAAGAGTATACTTACGAGAAGATTTAAATATGAAGAAAATGTTTGAAACGTACAAACTGTTTCATCCTGATGACAAAATATCTCATCAAAGCTACAAAGATATACTCAAGAACCATTTCAACATTACCTTTGGATACCCAAGGTATGATACTTACAACCAATGCGATCAGTTCAAAGCACAAGTTAGTGCACTAAAGAGTGATGGAAAAAACCACGAAAGTGACCTCCGAGCTTTAAATTTGGACAAAGAACTTCACTTACGAAGAGCACAAGCATTTTATGACAGGAAGAAGAGTGAAAGGATCAGAGCCAAGAAGTGTGATGCTGTGGAAGCTATAGCAACGGATTATCAGAAAAACATTTCTTTGCCACATATTATAACCAATGATGTCTATTACTGTAGGCAACTGTCGGTATACACCTTTAACACACATATTCTGTCAAACAGTAAGTCTTACTTCTACACATATCCAGAGTTCATTGCTAAGAAGGGGTCAGACGAAGTAACATCATTTTTCTTTGATTTTATTGTGAATCTCATTCCAAGAAGTGTTGAGCAGGTGGTCAGAATAAGAATCACATCATTGTACGATTAATCCGTTACATGGTACATGTTGTCAACGTTATGAAATCAATAAAAGTTACATTTTCAGTTCGCGGACACTCATACTTGGAATGCGACGAGAATATGGGTGTAATAGACCCCAAACGGCGTATGGAAGTCCCTGCAGACTGGGAAGAACGTATTGCCACTGCTAGAAACAATCCAATGCTATTCGAAATAATCTCTGCTGAGCAATCAATGGTCACCAAGTGGTCGGATCTTCTCAATGAAAAATATGTGAAGAAGTGTCCATTTGGCATGCAGAAAATGAAAGAAATTGCAACTTCAGACAACCACCCTCGCCTAATTCTACACAGGGAGACGTACAATGGACACATGCTGTAATCCCCCATCATCCCTATTCGAAATTCATAGCTGTCTGATGAAAATATAAAACTAACATTTAGTGATCCATGAGTTACCAGCACAGAAATACACCATGTAAACATAATAGCAGTTCTACACATTGTCTTGTATTTGAAAAATTTGACTTTTCTGAAGGGCTGTTTCCTTGATGCTCATCTGTTTATTGTTATTTGTCTTGAAAAACAGTGCTTTTATTTTTAGCATTACAAAACATTATTATTATGTCTGGGAAGTTTATGTTATTCATGCTCATTGTTGGACATTTCTGGTTTCCTGCTTACAAATGTTGACATTTTAATGATTAGCAAGACAACTCGGGTAAAAATGTGAGCTTTATTATTGTGTCTATGTTATATTACGAACATATTCTGTATCATAATGTAACCCACTTGTTACATTGATAGTAAAATAATAAGAGTTGAAAACAATCAGTTTAAAACACGCATTGTCAATTTGTGACAATATGGGTAAAATGGACATTCCTTGTTTTATACAGACAATAGTAGACATTCTATTGCTTTATAATTCTAAAATTTAGTAAACCTGTGAGCTATGGAATTGTATCAATGTTATATTATGAACATATACTACTGCATATAATACACGCATTTAATATTTGTAATACAAGGAAAAGAGTTCAAAATAATCAGTATTCAACTTTAAATTTCAATTTGTGGCAAACAGTGTAACATGGACATTCCTTGTTTCCCCCCGACACCCTTCAAATGTGTAGTATTCATTGTTTGCAATGAAAATGATAACAATGAGTATGTTGCTGCATTCAGAGCATAGTTGCTACGCAATACTTCCTGGAATAAAAAGTTAAAAACTAGAAAAGAGCTCTTTATTTTTTAACGGCTGAACATATTTTCTTGAATCATAACTATGAACCATTTCGATCATGTCAGCTTTCAAACAAAAAAAAACTCATTAAAATCAGTCCATTCGTTTAGGAGCTACGATGCCGCAAGCAGACACACAGATACTAAGATACACAGACACGTCAAACTTATAACATCCCTCTTTTTGCGCCAGGGGTTAAAAAGAGAACACAGACGGATTGACTGACTGAATGACTGACTGACACACATCATACTGCAGCCCAAACTGCTGGATCTAGAAATGTGAAATTTTTTGTATTATCCCTTTAGGTGGTGCTCGCGTACGGACTTATTCGAAATTCGTCCTGTACCGGGACGAAAAGGGGTAAATGTGTTTATAAGATTCGTCTAATAAGTTAGAACCTGACGGCCTATCGTAGTGACTTTTACTTCAATGGGTCAATCATAAGGGCAGGGGGAGGGGGGAAGACCTGAAATTTGTTTTCAGTTACTTACAATATCTATTGAACCCTTCGGGACACAGAGTTGCTTTTTACTTCTAAATGATGCTGATGTGAATACCCAAAAAGTGGTTTTTCAATTTTTTTTAATTTGACTCCCAATGAGTAAATGGAGGGGAAAATGTGTTTTTATTACCCAATTGGCTATCGTAGTAATGTTTACTTCAATTAGATACGTATACTAATATACAACATAGGACTTCAAGACGTTCCGAAATCTTTTAATTAAGGCAGTGAATAGATGTGAAATGTGCTTACAATTATTCTTCCATAACTATCATACCGGTCGTGATATCGCAGTTATGTTTGCTTCAGAATGATTTTTACGTAATGAGAAGAAAATATATTTCAGAATATTTTCCGAATTCGACTCCAAAGATACGGAGAAAGGTAAAATATATTTTCGATTCATGATCGCTATATATCGATCTCACTTAATTTTTAGATATTGACACGATTCTTGCTTAATATTAATGCTTACTTAAATACTTGAAATGTAGTGTATTGATTTTTCGAAATTTGACACCTATGGAGGTGAAAATTTAAGGGATGAATAGTGTTTTCAATTAATCGTCTATATAGATTATTAAACCGACGGGATATCGTCATGGTTTCCACTTAAATGAGACGCCCATACAATTTTGAAATTCGAATACTACAGGGGTGAAAACACATGGAATGTGTTTTACAAAAATCCACTAGAGCTGTCCAACTCTACGATTTATAGAGTTGTTTTTCGTTTAATGATGGTGAATACGTAACAGTCCATAAATGGATTTCAATAATTTCCAAAATCCGAACTCTTAGGGCTGTGAAGGAACGAAAAAAAATTATTGAATCGTCGATCACACTTTGACTCAATTGGTAGAGCCCACGATTTTTTTGCGAAAAGAATTCTGCAACAGTTTGTTTCAATGCCTTATGTTCACACATGAAGCTGTGCTTCATGGTTATTGGCAGAATGTATTATTGCACAGACGCGGCTCATTTGACTGTGCCAACAGGAACAAGGTTACTGCGACACTACACGTCTGTGGTTTGCGAGTTTGTAAACCTTTCAAAGCAGACGATCCGAAAACGCAAGTACAGCCATAGAGAAGTATCTTGTAGGGAAGTTAAAATTCTGCATTTATATCGTTACGTACGGGTATATAACCTCTATGTGCTCAGTAAGGGAATATTTAATATTTTAAAGAACTTTCGAAGATGCGTAGATTGAAGACACAATCATCAGTGGTCGTGCTCGAGATAAATGAGTCATCATACCACGTATACTATTTATACCATCTGAATACTCTCTTATATTCGTATATTTTTCTATGACTATTAATATGGTTCGGCACAGTAATTAAAAGGGGCAGGGATAGAGTTAGGATAGTTTTTAGCTATAGCTACTTACCCGGTTGCAGAGTGAAATCAACCTGCAGCTTGGTTATCCTAACACATAATGGCAGAGTTTCTAATCTGGCGTACAAAGAGGACCTTCAGTTGAATACATATACGCTATTACAAATAATACATGTAAGAAATGCCACGGACGGACTACTTGCTTATAAAATATAAATTAGACTATGTTTGTTCGTCTTATATGAGGTTCTATTCCACTCATCAGATCGCGATTAAATTTCTGCAATCAAATTGAGTGGGGAATGAAAAAAAGAGGTAGAGAGACAGAAAATGACACAAAAAATGTGACCAAATAAACATTTATAAGTTGTGCTTGCACCCGCGAAGGCTTCCACCCAGGGGCGTCAATTCAGGTTTTTCTTGAGGGGGGGGGGGGCAAAAATTTTTTTTCGGTGACAAGTACCTAGTTGCATCTTTTTTTATTAATTAGGCATGTATAAAAAATTAGAAACTTTAAAAATTATACGTCAATTTTATGTGCTTAAGTTAGCATTATTTAAATAACGAAATACAAAAAATAAGTTTTATACACTCAACATTTTAAATCCAGAGGGACCTTTGCCCCCACCCCTAATTGACGCCCCTGCTTCCACCACTAATTTTTTTGGGGGGAAGCAGGGGGAAAACGGAGTAGAGGGGCAGAACGGTGTACCAAAAAAAAAATTTAATTAAAAAAAAAGTAAATGTTGGTGGTTTTTGTGTGCGCCCACGAAGGTTTCTACCAAAACAAATGTTTTGTACTTTGGGGGAGGTGCGTGACAAAACGGAGGTACAGAGGTAGAAAGGGGTGACCAGAAAATTTTGAGGGCCAATTTTCCGATTCAAAATTTTTCTAAAACGCGCATAAATTATCTTTAACAGAATTTTGCCCCATTTTCAACTTTTCATAACATTTTGTTTCAAAAATATTATCGCATTTAATGGAAAACCTGGCAAACGAAGTTGCGGGAACCAGCTAGTCTGCAGTAAAAAAAAATCATTACTATTATTCTGTTTAGAAATCACTTCAGTTTTACGTTATATCCTTGAACCAGATTATAACTTGAAAAAGGGGAAAACTAGTCTATCAAAAGATCGTAAAACTGTGAATTCAATAAAGTGAGACTACTTTACACGACCCATTTAATTTTAATTCATGAAAAACTCTTAGGCATCCTTCGCTCTGAAGTATTATTTATCATGAAAACTAAGCACGATGAAATCCTCAACAACATAAGAAGCTATTAACCATAATTTACAAAAAGTTGTTATTGTGCAAAGTAACCCAAATTTTGGTAAACTAATTCCTCATACGGTAACGCAAATAATAATGGGAAATTCATGTTGAGCTAAGAATTTTATACAACTAACAACTTAGAACATGAGAGACGATGAGGAAGCGATCATACCTGTTGGAGGTGAGTGCTCAAATCACATAACACTGCAGTCCTGAAAGTCACAATGTTACAGAATATTCTTGAGAATAATAACTAAAATAAAAAAATTATAATAGTTTCGATATGAGTGTGTAAACTTACAACTAACTCTAAGTAGGTACCCTATCTAGGACCACGTTAAGACTTCACAGATGTAACATAAACAGAGATAACTTGTCCAATAAATGTTGCTACCGATGGATCACACTTTCATGTTCTGCTGAGCAACTCCAGGTTCAGACATTCGGAAAACAAAAGCCCACTAGTATGCATGCTGTACAGTGTGCCTTATCTTCGTTACGTGGTCATCCAGCGAGTTGTACAGTGTTCCAAATTCTTTTTGATGAATTTTCATTAGTATTTCTCTGGCATGTTCAAAAATTTTTCAAAAAGGAAAATTGAAATACTCGTATAGATAAACATTATTTTTATTTTATAACTTACTTTATTTACTATTAAATTTTGTTTCCATGAAACTATGACTTACATATGCATATCCGAGATAATATATAATACGTGTCTCTGTTTTCCATAAATGCTGTAATATAGCATTTATTTCATAGAAAAACATCTGATTGCATGTTGTGTAATAACAAACGGCGATCGTCTGAAGTGAATACAAATAATTGTTATGATGGAAATTGTTTTGTATGTAAAGTGTTCCTTTGACAGTTTTTAAAATTAAGTGGGGATTATAAAAATACATCAGAACATTTTATTTTAGTCGTAACGTAATTAAATTAAAGGGCAAAAATATAATTACTACTCTCAACTTGGGTTCGTCAACCAAATTAAAATTCATCTTTAAATGTGATCTGAAAAATACTTAACATGATTAAAACGGCGTATTAGTTACATATTTTAGTTGTTACAATAATTATGTGCCGAAAAATTTTTGATTAAACTGTGAGTTAATACAGGAAACCATGTGATTCTATAGTAACTATAAACTTATCAATGCAGTGATAAATAACTGGGAATAAATTAATTAGCAATTTGACATACAGTTAAATTTAATTATATATTTTATAACTTCGTTGTCATATTCATTGTCTTGGAACGTAAGGTAATTATGAAGGATTCCTCAATAGGAGAAAAATTGTTTAGATTTTCCTTCTATGAATAAATAACTATATATAAATATATCATTTTAAAGAATTTAGCTGAATAATTAGAAACTGAAGATGTATCTGTTTTCTGCGAGGAAGGTACTTAGCTAACAAAAATTATACATTTGCTATGCTTGGTTTTTACACGCATGTACCTTGTGTATTTTTTTTTACGAAAGTTTAACATATTATTAGGTTTAAACTGCTATCATGGTTATATTTTCCGTATTTCGAATACTCTAAATGTTTGGTTATTTGACGTGTCAGTATACACATTTTTTAATTTTTTCAAAGCGTCCTTTGCTTGTTATCAGCCTACAAAAAATTAATAACTGGTTCGTTTAGGTTATTTATAGTGCTACCAAACCTCCTTCCCAATCCCATTTTACTTGCTGGTACGATTCATAATTTTGTGTACGCATGGTGCAGAATTGGTGTCAGCGAACACAGGCCATGGATGGAAGGATGTCTTATAAAAACTAAAGGAATCGCACTGTCCACAAACTATGTCCCTTGGCGTGCGCCGGGCCAGGCCAGGGCAAGTTTCATTACGAAATTCTAAAATCATATTTTCTAGGACTCTCGTCTTGGCAAAGCTTCTAAAATTCAGCGGCATGAATGTTTTTATAATGACGCTCCAAGTTCGATCTTTTTAGATAACCTAAAATTATATTACAAACAAGGCATTGTGCACCGTTGCAATACTCGCAAACAAGTAGCTCCAACTCCCAGGCGGAATTAAACTGTTAATTTTTTTTTCTGATCATCTTGTACGACCGCACGCATCGAGGATTCGATAATGACGGGTCACCCGTTCCGTGCACCGTATACAGTCCGCCACGTCTGTTTCCCTTCGTTCTGTTATGATTCCAAAAGCCTCGCCTGGAGGACCGGCTAGCGACAACGGCATTTCAATCAGGTCAGGGGTTGCACAAGACAAGGGCCTCATTCAGCGATTCTCCCCACCTGCACTGAAGTGTGTCAATATAACTCAATGTATAGGGGGAATCGGGGTCGGTCTCCTTCAAGCCTTCCAGCCATCACTACCTCGTCAGGATGGTCCTGGGTCGAGACCCACGACGTGCCGCCGTCCGTCGATAGCCGACACAATCATCATCAGCCTCCGGCATCATGCTAACGGTGAGGTCTTAGGTGTCCAAAGGGTCACCCATCATAGAGTAGAACAAATAATTAGTTAAACAGCCGCTCCCCTCCTATCTAAATTATGTAGTACAGCCGTGTAGTATTGGTAACTAACTTATGTAGAGTAAAGCCACCATAATTAAACTAACATAATTCATTTAACCGTAACCCTCACCCTTAACTTAACCACATTAAATAGTTTCTGTACAAAGCGCCTACCTCTGGCTACAGCCAGCCAACCACCATAAACAATATGTATAACCTATTAAAATAACAGTTTTACAACAGTTCCTTTACTTTGCATAAAGTCCCACTCGCTGTACCACGCGGTGTCCCCCTCCCTTTCCACAGCACAGGAGAGCGAGAGGCTCAATACACTCTCACCGTGGCTCCGAGCCGGAGATCTTGGTGCTCCCAGAGCACTTCTATGTCTTTGCCCATGTCTGATGTAAGGTGAATTATTGTTATTCAATTACTGAAATATTTTCAACCATATTTGTTCATAAAGGCAGATATAATCGCCCATAAATGCAACATAAATTGACTGACATAAAGTGCAATGTTATTTTAAATCATCAACAAATTTTAACAGATTTGGAAGATACAGATTATTTAACATGTTCTTCAGTACTTCTCTAAATGTCTGACATAACATTTGGCGGCGGTGATGAAGCGGCTAGAGTGTGCGGATTCCACCAAGGTGAACCTGATTCTACTCATGGCGGAGGTATCCCTGTTATTTCGCACGTGGGAAACAGCGGGACGTTGGAGTCAGCCGGTAGGTTGTACTAGATACTCCAGTTTCGCTTGCAATTGTATTCCGTCGCTGATTCATCATCGTTCCATCTTCATCGACACCGTAGATGCCAAACGCCTCCGAAATTTCTCTCACATGTTTATTTGTTGGTTCTATCTCTGGGGAAATCGCAAGGCATATCAGGTGAACAGTAATCGCTATTCACCCTGACATATTGCTTTTACGGGGAAATTTAACATTACCTTCACCACGTCTACAATTAAGGCGGCCGCCTACCCGCGCGTGAGAGGCTCAAAAGCGACGGAGCTGTAAGGTCGACCTTGAAGCGCGCATCAAATGCCGCGTCGCCTCAACGAGACAAGCGCTGAACTAGCGCGCAAGGTTCACGCCGAACGGTTTTTACAATGGGACAATAAGCGGTGACCATATAATTTTACTGGTGGAAAGTCTGCAACTAAGTTCAGTGCAGGTCGCAACCTGAGTTTCACATACATCCGGTTAGTACATTTTGAAGTACGGAAGTCTGAAAAGGCCGTTTCAAGGCATGTTGAAGGGCTTAGAAACGGTGTTTTTATTGAGCGTGGCGTCTTAACAGTGTGGTTCCGACCTTGTCTGAAGTTTGTTTTCTTTTCGTACGTTGGCACAATGGGCAGACGTGGAATATTTTTCGTAGAAAAAACCTGTTTACATTCATGCTGCAACGCATTTGAAGCGTGGGGTAGGCGGCCGCCTTAAGGGGGATTAATCCCTAAATAAATAATATTAAAATGAACTTGAAATTATTTATTTTGTAGTAGACATAAATGACAAGTATTGAAGAAACATAATTTTTTTTAGAAAAAAATTTTTAATATATGTTTTGACACTTTTAAACGAACTTTGCATGCTAATTTTGCAGCCATTACAGCAAGAATCAGAATAAAAATTTTTACTTATTTCTGCAT